>CABFVX010004963.1:40944-57083 GCA_902151425.1 Timema shepardi
ATATATATATCTGTATGTATGTATATATATATCTGTATGTATATATCTGTATTATATATATATATATATATATATATACTATCACATATAATATCACAAAAAATTTAACATCATTGATATCCAGTAGCGCATCGTATATGCATGTAAGCATAACTCTCCAATAAACTTCTACTTAAATATGAATGTCTAATTTGTATTGATAATGGCTTTTGGTATTTGTTTCGCTCACAAAATTGTCCAAGATTCATCACCATCAAACACTAATCAGTTGAAACTAAACCGTGACTTACTACTCTCTCTAGAAGATTAATTTGTATTAAGAGATATCGACTAAATATTTTGTATCTGCGCAATAGAAATAATATGTTTGGTAATAAGTAAAGGATTTAATTTTTCTCTGGAATTTGTTGAACTAAGTGCGTGTTCTAACAAATTATATTTTATCCACTGTAAGCTAGTTTTCATTAACTAAAAAGGTATAATTGTTAAATAATTAAAACAATTATCATAATCTATCATATATTTAATTAATGAGAGCTAAATTTTCAACCATGAATACAGTATAACTGGTTATAATGTAACATATATGAATATGTTACAAACGTGATTATTAAATAATGGTACTCACACAATTACTCTCGAAAAACTTGACCCGTACTACTCGCTTTAACGCCCCCTTTCAATTAAACAGAGTACCAGCCAGGGCAGGCATGTCATACACGATGAGGTCATAAGTTCCACGCCACAGATAACTCGAGATTTTGATAGAACGCTATGGATGCATCAAGATTATGGTGAAGCTTCGAAAGTGCTCCAATAATAGAACCATCTGGGCAAGTGCTATACCTAATTTCATAGCTGAGGGAACTGCAGGTCTTATGGAGAATATGTTTATCTTCGCTTTCTCTCTGTTACCGGTTGCCAAACCTTCAAGCTTTCGTTTGGTAGGAATTGAGGGGGGAGGGTTTACATGGAAATCCATCATTATAAAAAATGCGGCATGGGGAGTTTGGGGGGTTCAATTGACAGGCAAAACACATTTCCTCTCGGTGTACAGCCTTTTCTAGAAACATTAACTTTTTCCACAATCGTATTTTTTTTTCAAGAGTGAAGTATATTAACGTTTATTTATTCCTCATGTAATCATGCTTAAAGTGCGACAGAAGGGATCAAATATTTCTCCAGTAGCAACATAGAGTTCAGTTTTCTGCACATGCTAATATCAACAGATCTTGAATATCTGTAAAATCTGTAAAGGGTGTCTTCGAATTTTGTCAACACATTTTAAATAAAGAGAAAAGGTTTTAACAAAATTCCAGGACGTACTTGACAGATAATCAAGATATGTTGATATTAGCATGTGCAGAAAACTAAACTCTATGTTGCTACGGGAGAAATATTTTATTTGTCCTGGCCAAATAAATGTAATGCTATTAAACCTGTAAAATTACTCGCGCTCCCTTCTGCCGCACCTTAAACTATTTTATGTATAAAGTTTTTTTCCTCATATTTAATATACAAACAATATGCATTGCCTCTTGAGTTAATGTACAAGTTCCGTCTTTACGAATTAAGTTGTAGACTCTTAACACCATTGCCCTTTCTTTACTGTTTAATATTTTCCTTTTGAAATGTAATTTCTTGTAACAAGCTGGAGACTCTATAATTTTTGCTATATTTTAACAGTTAACAATACACTATTATTCAAATAAATATATTAATATACACATAACATTATAAATCCATAACCTTAGGGAAAAAAAACAAAACACACAACCAGCACATAAACAAAATCTTAACGTGATCAATAATATTTTTTTACACAAAGTACTAATAAAATATGTGTTTATTTAGTGAATGTTTTTGGGCTAGTTATTAGGAGCACTAGACTCAGACTAGTGTAACTTTATGACTATGCTGGAGGAAGAAGCCCTAATTACTGGCAACAACGACAGCTCAGCATTGCCAAATTTGATATACATTCAAAGTAAGACTGAATCACGGAAAACAAAGAATGACAACGCTGTTGCTCAATAGTAAGCATGCAGTTCCTTCAGCAATAAAATCAGGTGTAGATGTTACATCGGTTCCACGCATGCTCCCTGTTCCCCTTCCTCTACCCATCTTTGCTCTCCTTTGAATTATCCTCTTTCCGTCCCTGCTATCACGTGATGGCTTTTGAGGACTATTAATTAGCACGTTTCATTTGTATTAACATTACCATCGTTGATTGTTTAGGTAAGCTAAGCGCTGCCATTAGGCAGGGTAGCAATCTTGTATTCAAAATTATATTACTACTTTAAGTAATATTTATTTGTTAAGCTTTTCAAAATGATCTTTTCGGTGTAAATAGTATTATTTATATATTAATTGTTTATATAAATCAAATATTAAATTTAAAATCGTATTTTTGAGGTAATTTAAATTAATATTTGCTACACTTACTTCGACTTGAGGACACTAGGTATTGCTAGTGTTTTTCTAAATATATTTGTCTATCTAAATGTCGTAATACTGGGCGTGGATATAAATATCCTATATATTATACTTGTTGTCAACATCCCTTTTTCTCAACTAATACAAAGCTTACGGCGATGAATACGGTATCAGTTGATAGAATTTTTTACCGACTTCTGACATAGCAGTTTACGTTTAAACACATTGTTTAAAATTTAAGTTAAAGGAAAATTCTAACAATATTTTATATCAATTACCAAAATAAACTCTCTTTGCTTTTTTGTGTATACACTTCGTTGCTGAGTATTTGGTTTCAACAACCAACAAAAGACTAAGGGTCAGTTTTCTAGTCAAATTTAGTACGCCTCAAGTGCGGTGCTACACTAAGTACATGACGACACCTACCTAAACCAGAATGGAATGGGCCAGTTTCCTATGCGAGAACGGCCCATTCCATTCTGGTTTAGGTAGGTGTCGTCTTGTACTTAGTGTAGTGCCGCACTTGAGGCGTACTAAATTTGACTATGAAACTGGCCCTAAATCTTTTTTTCGGAGGAGGGGGAAGGTGGAATGTGCGAAAGTTTCGCAAGTGTTTACTGGTTTTATGTAATTGTGATACAGAATTACCAGGCGTGGAAATTAGCTACTACTTTATAATGATTAAGTAAAATGGGATTAGCTATGCTCACTTATAGTCTATTACCTTTTGTTATGAATCTGACGTGGACATTTTCTTTAACTTCACCTCTTTCTATTATATTGTGGGTGATGAATTTAATGCTTCAATTATGGACGTCTAAGTTGAGGTTCATCCCTTCCCACTATACTTTCTGTCTTTGTTCCATTGTATATATTTGATTATAATGTTTTTCTTTTCAATTAATGTGTTTTTCCAATTATTTGAGGTATTTAACATGCACTTTCTGAACAGATTGATTTTGTAAGTAGATGATTAACAAACTAACTTAAATTTAAAATAAGCACAGTTCCCAGCCCCAGCCCATTAATTCATCATTTTGAAAGGGGAAAGCCCCATTTCACTAATGATACATTTTTTAGCCATACCAGGAATCGAACCAGGTAACCTTAGCTAAGTAGATAGACACGCTACACACTAAACTAAAGTGTTGAGCCAATAAATATGAATTTGAACCCACTTCTTTACTGTTCTCATTTTGGGGCTATTAAGGGTTGGGGGCTACAAGGACCCCAATTAGTTAGTTCTAAGTATATTTATGAAACCAAATCAAATACGAATCGATTTACAGCACCAAACAAAAAATACTGCGCAGAAGAATGATCTAACAGTACAAATAAATACGTTGAAACAAAAATGTAGATCACAAAATAAATACACAAATGACAAAACAAATCTAACTCAAGTGGAAACATTTTTCTCAATAGCCACCAATTAAAAAACTCAGTTTTGTGAACAGCAGACCTCGCTCCCTCCATGTTCATACCGTTCCACCGTCTTACAAGTTTTTCTGTGAACAGTATACCTCGCTTCCTCCATGTTCTTATCAATACCACTATCTTAATAGTTCTGTAAATAGTATAACTCGTTCCTTCTATGTACTTTTCGTAACCAACACCTTATTAGTTGTTATGCGAACAGTAGACCTTGCTTCCTCCATGTTATTATCGTAGCCACCGTTTTACTAGTCGTTCTGTGTTCAGTAGACCTCGCTTCCTCCATGTTCTAATCATTACTACAGTTTTACTAGTGGTTCTGTAATCAGTAGACCTCACTACCTCTATGTTATTAGTTACACCAGTCTTAAGATTGATCTATGTATTTCAAGTTTAAATATCTTCCATAGCTTCTCCTTTGATTTGAAGATATTTTTTCTTGATCATCTAGTTAGATAATAAAATGTCTAATACTCTACTCGATGGTACATTATATTTATAAATAATAGTCATTGTTCATTTGGTTTAAGACGTAAGTTTCGCTATATATATTTTTAAACCTAAAAAAAAAAATATTGCCCTGGGTATTTCCTCTATTACTTAGAATTTTAGATTCAAATCCCTTGAAATGAATTTATTTTAGCACCGTGTCTTACTATCCGTTCAGTTTGTACGCTTATGTAGGCTCACTACAGTAGCCCCATGGCCTCTTTGGTGCTGACCGACAGCTTTAAAAAGATACCAGACCAAATTACGTACGCCTACGCCGAACCAGATGATATGAAAAAACATGTGTTTAGCAGCTGTCACTTCGGACAGTCAAAATGTAGGTCTATACCTAAATGTTGACTGTCAAAAGTCAGTTGTGAGCTGTCAGTCAGCACCAAAGAAGCCACGGGGCTACTGTAATTACGCTAACACTTGTAGGGATTAGGAAGGTTATATTGAGAGGAAGTTTACACACATTTACGTGGAGGGAGAGTGGAAAACTATTTTAAAAAAAGGATTCTCAGTACACCCGACTGAGATTCGAACCTCAATATCCCTATCATTGTCAGTCTAGTATAATAAGAGAGTTGCGCCTTGGACCATACGACCACCGAAAAGGGTGTGATGAGATACTAAATGAAAACTCTTTTGAACGGCTGCTATATTGATACGGATAACTAGATCATAATCTATTTCTCTTTAATTTACTCTGAAAGGTGGCAAGTTTACCTTGCGTGGCTCCACTATGGCGTAACTTATAACAATAGGGTCATAGTGTAGTCCTCCAAGGGTGGACTGCTGCTACCTTTCAGGGTAAATGGAGTTTAAATACCTCGTTTGGCCTAGTTTCAAAGATTAGCTCTGCTAAATTTAGTTAAAATAGGTCGACAAAATTTAGCAGTTATTGCGGAAGAAACAGACAAAAATGAATAAATGGATATTTAAATAATGATAAATTACTCATTAATAAATTGTAAAAATCTTATAATATAATGTTTTCATTACATTAAAACCTAATTAAAAATTAAAATTCAATAATTATATGATTTAAGTGACTTGGATTTGCGAGTTTATTTTAAACAACTCGTTGTATTGCTTTCTATGCTTGCTACGATTTAGTAAATAGCTTGGTTTTGTTCATTAAATTAAGTACATCAACTATCGAGTCATACTCAAATTTGCTAGTATTAATGAGATTAGTATGCTATTTATTATTAAATAAGCACTTAGTTTCTTAACACAGCGTTTTACTACCCATCTCTTACCTGTCCGCTAATTTGATACAAGTGAATGTAGGTTGAATTTAGATTAAGTCTATACACTTTAGCGTGGAGGGAGTGTGTAAAACTATTTAGTAAAAACACCCCGATCACTCCATCATAGGGAGCCTAGTTTATTACGAGAGGGATACCTTAGACATTGCGGCCATTTAAGAGAGTGATAAGCTAATTGAAAGAACTAATTTTGGTTTGCTTATTTGTCTGAAACTCTTCGGTTTTAATATTTGTAGTGATTTATAATCTTACTCTTTGTAAATAAATATAAGTGTGTATGTGTGTGTGAGAGAGAGAGGGAGAGAGAGAGAGAGAGCGATAAAGATACTATTAAGTTGACGGTAGATCTGATGGTCTAGGGATAAAGTGTCGGACTTCTTTGATGGAGTCTGGGGTTCAATCCTCGGTCCCAGTAAAAACTTATCTGATTGCCAAGCTCTTCCTTCAACTCTGACAAGATTTTTATTAATCACAACTTGTGAATGTTTAGAATTCCAGGCCTCCACCGTGGTTCGGATTCCACGTTAAACTATAGGTCCTCCATCTCATCTCACAATCACCCTACCATTGCATATTAGTGTAAGTGCGTATAATCCGAACGAGTAGTAAGACGCGGTGCTAATAATATTAATAATAATAGTAATAAAATAATATTAATACTACTACTAATAATAATATCAATAATAATAGTAATAAAATAATATTAATACTACTACTAATAATAATATCAATAATAATAGTAATGAAATAATAATAATAATAATACGACTGCTGAGGACGGGGAGATCGAGGTTCGAATCTCGGTCGGGTGAACTGGGGGTGGTTTTTCCTAAATGGTTTTCCACTCTCCCTCCACGCAAATGCGGGTTCACTTCCTATAATTCAACCTTCCCAATTCCTAATCCATTAGAGTAATTAGTACTTAAAAGCGTATAACCCGAACGGGTAGTAAGACGCGGTGCTAAATATTATTATTAATAATATTAATATTATTATAATTAATAATATTAATAATAATAATAATAACTTTATGGAACTCAGTTTCGCAAATCAAATGTTGGACTGGCAGCCATCGTAATGGAACAAGGCATCTTAATGTCATCTGAGGTTTGCTTGGATTGAATGGTGAGGCGTGAACTTTCAGAAAGTGTCTAAACAAACCTACACAGTAAACATTTATTTCCCTAACGTTTCTGAATATATACCTCATTTTCATTTGAAAAATCCTTTTTAAATCATAACATAGATTAGGGTTCTCTCAAACCAAAACATAAACATATTAGTTATTTATTTTTTTAAATGACATCTGTACACTGAAATCGAATTCATCTCTTTTGGTTTAGTACTCTAATTCTCTTACCAGGAGTTGTCCTGTGATCAGAGTTATTCTACAATTAAATTTTCAGGCAGTCTCTACTATCATAGTTAGATATTTAATTCCTCGTGTGATTTGCATTTTACAACTTTGTGTACTTTTGGCGTGATACAGCCCTCCCGAGTCGAGGGTGTCTGCATTATCTTATAGATCGCGATTATTCTATCGCTCATTTGTAGCTGACAATTTTCCAAACGTCTATCACAGACTCTACCTTAAAATAAAGGAGTAAAATTATCCTAGGCACGGGATGACTCTCGGATAGCTCAATATTAAGAGCCTTGTCATACTAAGCCAAAGGTCTCGAGTTTGATTTCCGTGTCGAGCTGTAAATTTTCAATTTAAAGTATAAGATATTTAGAGGCAGTTGTATATATATTTTATAAATATAATGGCTGAATATTTAATTCGGTGACCTGGTGGTCTAGGGGTAAGGTGTCAGACTTCTATGCTGGCGGCCGGGGTTCAATCCTCCGTCCCAGCAAAGATTTATCTGATTACCAAACCCTTCCTTCACCTCTGACAAGACATCTTGTGAATGTGGGGAATGCCAGGCCTCCACCGTGGTTCCGATTCCACGTTAAACTGAAAGTCCTTCATTTCCTCTCACAATCACCCTACCATTACACATTAGCGTAAGTGCGTATAACCCAAACGGTTAGTAAGACGCGGTACTAATATTAATAATAATAATAATATTTAATTCATAATATTAATTATTTTATATTAAAGATTTTTTTCCAGATTAATGAAAATAGATAGGAATAAATTGTCAGTGAAAGAAAACTACATTATCCAGACAAAAAGTTACGGGTAGCAATGGAAGAAAGGTTCTTACTGGGTTTTTTTAAACACACACTTTTTTTATAATGTCATAATAATTTGAACGCTAGCATGCACCTTCCAAATTCTCTCTCTATATTTTTTTTTCCAGCCTCTTTTGTGGAAACTTCCTTGGTTTCGTTAAGAGACTCAAAGGAGTTAAATCAGAGTACTTTCTCCTTGTATGTATCGACTGTCTCATGTTTAAAAATAAATTATCTATAAGGGTACGGCCATACTTGGTGAGCGAGCGAGTGAGTGAGTGTGCGAGTGACTAAAAAAGAAAATATAACACATGTGTTGTAATGAGAGGTGGCCAGACAGGAACGCTTGAGCGAGCGACCCGAGCGATGCACTTGAAAGATAGAAAAGGTTCTATTTTTCAAGCACGCTCGCTCGAGCCAGGACAGTAGAGCTTACAGGCGCTGGAAATATTTTTATATGTCGGCCCATTGAGTGCTAGGAAAACTTCTCAATTTGACATGATATTTGACTTTTTTTATAATTATCGATATGATTATCGATACAATTCCTCCTAATGGCCTAATTTACTTGGTAAGACAATAAATTATATTCTAGTATATACATATATAGATTGATATATATGTAAAACTGATATGTTGGATATGTTTGGCTACGCAGTCACTCGGTCACTCGCTCACTCACACGCTTCGTCTGGACTCCTAATATAAGTGGTTACGCTTACACTGTATAATAGCAGGCCCCACCACAGCTTGAAACTCGGAATCCTAAAGGGGAGTCTGAGAGAAGAATAGCATATATCTTGATTTCTTTTTTCCCTATAGAATTTGGTAAGTGTCGAATAACATAGTAACCAACACTGTTTCAACAAAAGATCACCCATGACTAGGCTGCGGATTTGGCATATATGCCCGATTTTTCCTTTGATGATATTGATATACCAGTTTTACAAAAACAATTTTGTATGAGACATCTAGTAAACCTACCTAGTTTTATGATATGTTATAATGCATATTTGAGTTTTTAGTGCATATATGGGTGAATATGCAAATAAATGCATAAATAAAGTATTTTTATTTGAAATAACCTTTCTTTAATTCAATATTTTAGGAAAAGATCAAACTAATCCTAAAGTTTTCATTTTAACTTTTTCTTTCAAAAAGAGAATCTAATTACATTTTATAGTCAAAAACATATAATTTACCATATTTAAAGTTAGTAAATGATTGCTTATAAAAAATATGAAAAAGTAATGTAATAATTGGTTATATTTATTTAATGAATAAATAAAACATTCTCTATTAAATAAAAGTATATTTCCGTAAATAAAATTTCTTATTAAAATTGAAAAGCTGGGTTGGCTCACTGGTTTCTTGGGAAAAAGGTATATACCTTAAAAGAGTATTAAATTAACTGCCTTTTTAAGAAATTATGTTGGTCTGCCAATGAATATATTTTTTATTAATTCATTTGGGTAGTTCTAAATACAACTTTTTGATATTTGTGTTTCAAACATGTTGTCTTAAATGAAAAGTAGTCTGTCACTTAATTTTACTTTCTCTTTAAGGACATTGTATCTTTTTCCCTAACTAACCAATAATGTGCATGTTAAGGTTGTTGTTGGGTTGTTTTTTTTTTAAAAAAGGGAGACATTTATTTTTGGGAGAACTTTACTTTGTATGAAAATAAACTTTACTGTTGAAAAGACCTACTTCAAGTATAAGTGAACATTAGATAACATAGCAAAGTTTTAGAGTTCTTTTGTTGCTTGAATATTTTGTAAAATATATATATATATTTCAGACTTTATGATAACCAAAATTGGCCATTTATAATATATTTAAAAC
Organism: Timema shepardi; assembly: GCA_902151425.1. Classification (NCBI taxonomy): domain Eukaryota; kingdom Metazoa; phylum Arthropoda; class Insecta; order Phasmatodea; family Timematidae; genus Timema; species Timema shepardi. Next base: position 50,604 of record CABFVX010004963.1, read on the forward strand.
ACTTTATAATAATGATACATCTTTTCACTTAATTCTAAAATATTAAACAGTACACTTATTTTGGCGTAGGCTTCTTCATGACATGTCACTGATCTTTATAAAAACATTCTTTAACTATAATTCCCTACACATCTGTTATTTTCATTCCACATTTGAAATTAAAAAAGATTTAACATCGGAAATACACTTGGGCAAGTAGGCTAAATAATTCTCAAAAATATGTATAAAAAGTGCATTAAATAAATTTCAAACAATTACACTTTCAATCACTCAATCAACAGGTAAGCAGCAATTCACATTAGTATTATTGTCAGCTTCGCACGTAAAAACATGCAGATTAACACAATAATATAATTCAGCACTAAATGACCGGTTTTGGCATCTTATTTTTTGGAAGTGAGTACCACGTTAAATATTTAATTTAAATTGTATAATTCTTCATTACTGTGTCTGTAAAGACAAACATGACAATTCCTTCGAATCTTCCAGTTGTATTAAGCAAAAATATGGCACAGTACTGAATTTCAAATATTAACCTCTTCACATGATCGACATTTCCTGCTACCTAAGTTTTCTCTTGTCTTTATGAGATTCAAGATAGATTGGTGTGATGTTGGAAGGCTTGTATTTCCTGAAAAAATAAATAAAACATATATAATTATTAATATGAAGCTAAAGATGAAAGAGGAAGAAGGAGATGACAGATCCTGTATTCAATCAAGGTTGGAGAGATATAAAAAATAATACCAAGAGACTGGCCCATGATCGAGAGTGGCGATGAAATATGGAATTAAAGATTCTAGGAATCCACACTAGAGATAAAATATTTATTCAAGAGGAAAGAACCTATAGGTATATTTTTACACTAATGTATATTGACCTCAAATACAGGGGTAAGAAGCATTAAAGGGGATGAAAGATGGTTGTGGCATGTAATATTCAAGACCAAGTTATTTTTAAAATACTTGAATGTGCATTCGTCTGTTAGTTATTGTGATTAAAACTATAGTTGTATACCTTATGTTTTGAGTTGGTGAGCTCTGTGATTGTAATCAAAGTTTCTATAAACTTTGTCAACGATAGAACAAGATCTGTACATTGTTACTAGTTAGCTTAGCATTTTTTTCGCCTCAATTATTCAGGGTAGCTATCTACAATTTATTTTGTGGTGTATACAATATAGTAAAACAAGAATGGATTGATAAGTGGACAATATTTAAGTCTCTTTACAAACAAAAATTAAAATATGTTGGTTACAAAAATATTTAGATAATTTACCGTAGCTCTGACAATATTAATATTCAATTCGATCAATAATATATATTTTTACTAGCACGCTTTAGCTACATTATGATGACTAATAAATATTTCATTAATATCTCATTTAGGAAACAAGGATAGAAATCCTAACTTTGGCCTTAGATTTATTAGATTTAAACAGCAAACGTGAAAGTATATATATATATTAAATAATCTTTGGCTGGAAACAAATTGAAAGAAAACTGCCATATTTAGTATATAAATATAATGAATAATTTTTAAAAATACTCATTTACTTATATAGGGCTATTGCATATTAAATACATAATTATATTTTTACACATGTTTGAGCATTAAAATAAAATTTGAAGAAAGTACAAACATATATGTTGCAATTTTCTTGTGAATACCAATATTTACCACAGTAAGATAATACCAAGTGTTTACTCAAAGTATAGTAATGTATGAATATATATAGCTCAAACATATAACACATACATATTCTTAGCCATTTAGCTTGGTTACATTCTGATAGAACCTGCTTCAGTGGACGCATGGTCTAAGGCGCCATTATCGTGTTAGACTAGACTGCCGATAGCAAAGATATCGAGTTTAGAATTCCATTCGGGTGTACTGATGGTGGTTTTCCCAAAATTATTTTCCACCCTCAACCCATGAAAATGCGGGTACACTTCCTTTAAATTTAACTCTCCTCATCCCTAAATAATTAGCATTAATTATAAAATTTGGGTATAAAATGAACAGGTAGTAAGACGCTCTTTTTATATAAATGTTATAACAACACTGACAAATTGTAAGACGCGATGAAATAAATTAAAAATGGAGGTAATTAATTTGAAAAGCTATATAAACTTTTTTTTATCATGCCAAACACAAAACCAAATATTTAATATCAGTTGATAAATTTATTCGTATATGTTTAGGTTAATACAACTTAAATAATAATACACTAAATGTTAACTCTTAAGCAGACATAAAACTCACGCATATTCCGAATTAGGGACCCCAATGACAAGCATTTCACTTTCCATCATATGCATCCGCCACATACTTTTATGATATCCTCTGGCGTCTAGGTCCCATATTTTAAAACACTGAAAAAAAAAGTCTTAATCATTCTCTTCAAACCGTGCGTATTTCTTAAAACTATTTCATAAATACAATTAATTTATTTAATTAGGATTTTAATCATTTTTGGGAGACTAGATACTGGTATGTTAAAGTAATCCCTAGCAATAAAAGATTCACAAAAGTTTTATAATACTATTTAACATGCTGACCTTAGCCTTTTCCATGAAATTCATATCTAAATCCAATAACTATTTTTTTTATTTTACATTTGTATCTAGTACTGTATACATAATCAACATACCTTTGCAACTTGTAGCCATGTTACAAAGTCCTTAGGATCATCCATTTTTATAAACATAATCATAATTTTACCCTAAAACACAACAAAATAAATGTAAATGAAACAAGTATATATAAAAACAAATAATATGTATATCAGAACTTATGTATATATTTTAATTAAAATAAACAGCTCAATAAAAATTCAAAGCTAAAAAAATATTTCTGTAATGCTCTCGGCGGAGTTACGTTGACTTCAACTTAATTTGTATTTAATGTTAGGGTCTCAGTGACCAGACAACTGAAATAAGTGTAAGCTAACCGTACCCTGAGCTATATCCGGTTATATATATGTAAGTGATTGTGGTGTGACATAGATGCCTCCGGATTAGTCACCTTGATGGAAATATGCTCTATGATCAAGATTTCGTGAACTAGATTATATACATCCTAGAATGCAGCTATAGACAGTTGGCTATTTACGGTTGTAAGAGATTGTCGTGAATATGTTTTGGTTCAGCGATGGTGTGCCTTGAGTGCCATGATTGTTACATGAGTGCGATAGTGTCCGTAGAGCGTTAGTTTATGAAATTGGCTATAACAGTGGTTATAATAGTGTTGTAGGCAGTTGGTTATTGACAGTTGTCAGAGAGTGTCTTGTAGAGGTGTCCGTTCAGTGATGGCGTGTGGGTGCCACGAGTGTTACATTAATGTGATTGTGGGGAGACAGTTAGATTATGATAGTGGTCATTGACAGTTGTCAGTGTGACAATGTTGTAGGCAGTTGTTTTTAGGTTGTTGCCATGTGTGTAAGTGTTGGTGTAGCGTGTTCCATGAATAGCACTAGCACAGGCTAGAAGTAACCAGGTGGGATACCACACAGAACTCCCGTGCAAGGAGATGGTGTAGTGACGAAATAATAGACGACTGCCATCTTCTCAAATATCCGATAATGAGACAAATATAATGCTATGTTTACAATTACTATTTAACGATGGATTCTTAATAAAACCCATACTAACAACCAATCAGTTGAAGAATCATTTATCAGGTGATCATCTCCAACCAACCTTTTATCAGCCATCCTGGCTAAATAAGATATGAGGGGTCTTCAATTACTGACAGACAGAAGTGAAAATGGGATGGTTACCTTAGGAATCCTATTTACCATCATTTTATCCTGAGAGGTATCAATAAACATTTCAGCGCATAATCCAAACGGGTAGTAAGACGCGATGCTAAGTATTAAAAATAAACCTTTCCTTGTACGTATTATTTAAGATAACACCAGATTCATATTGGTTAGGGTAGGTGCGTTTAACCCAAATGATAAGTAAGAAAAGGTGCTAAAACAATTTAGGTAATTTCCAACTCAGTGGTATTAAGATTAAGTTCTCGCCTCAGGACCCAATGTTCGTGGGTTCAAACCCAGCTAAGGTCAACGGATATTTTTTGAGCGATAAAAATCCGTAGAACTTCCTTCTGAGGGTAAGTAAAACTGTCGGTCTCATGTCCATTCTGACATGTAAAACAACCATGGAAGGTATATGAAAATACCTTCTTGGCAAAATTGGTAGCCCTTTAACTTTCGCTCATTGAGAATATCGTGTGCTGTTATAATTCATTTGGCTCATAAAGTGTATGTTAAATACCCCATGTAAATGAAATGAACTGAACTGAAAATGAGTTAAGGTAGCACTATTGTCTTTAAGGGTAGGAATGTACACTCCGTTCACCCTAAGAGGTAGCAGTATTACCTTGATGGATTACACCATGCCCCTATATTATACGTTACACCATAGTGGAACTATGCAAGGTAAGCTTGCTACATTTAAAGGTTAAGGAAGGTTAAGTGGAACGAATATGGATCAACCTTTTATGGCCCTAAGGGTAACAAATTATGTGAAGTAGCACAGGTGACCTTTTAATTAAAAGAAATAACATTTAATTGAATATGAACTTTTTTTGGCAGACAAACTAAAAAATATAGCACAACATACTCAATATCTCTCTCTATATATAAAGGCAAAAGCCCTGACTGACTGACTCATTCATTCACTCACTCACTCACTCACCCATAGCAAATTCTCAACCTTCCCACGAAGCTAGAGGGTTGGAATTTGGTACAGCTTTTCCTTATAAGCTAATTAGTAAAGAAAAAAAGATGTTTCATTCCAATGTTTTGTGATTAAGGGGGTGAAATCGGGGTGGTGCCCTAATCAAAAATGTTGCTTTATAAAATATTTTTAAGCGTTTGGAGGGTAATAATCAGATAAGTTTGTTCTAATAATGCCTTCGAAAAAGTATTGAAATTATTTTTAACCCCGTAGATGCTTCTAAGGGGTGGAAAAAAATGAATACAGACAATTAATTAAAATATGTAATTACGTTTTAATATGCAACTCAAAGACACGGTGGAAGTCTTTTATATTTTGCTGAATTTTGTGGTGTTTGTAATGTCTGTGTGAGTGAGGGGCCCAACCTGTGGAGGTGTGTGGTGGTTGGGAGAGGTGGGAGGGTGGAAGCCTTTCCAACCGCGCTCAGCTGATAACACCCCATGCAGTAGGCAAGGGGGCCTGCCGAAAATAAAATTCCACATTATAAATGATAACCAGTCACCTCCTCGCGGTGTTTCTTGGGTAGCGCTAAGCATCATACCATTAAGCTTCAAACAAAAATTCCTCATTTTCATCCAAACAATAAATAATAACACAATATCCCGTGCAAAGAACAGGTATTCAGCTAATAGTATATACAATCTAGTCCCCAAAATTCCTTCGTTGATTAACAGTACATACTCGTGGATTAAGAGTGTCAGATTCTGTATTTTGAAAAGTATTTAACACTTTTAGCTTTTTCAAAATATTACAATTTTTGTTAGGTATTTCAAAATATAGTTTGAACCATTATAAAAGTTTAAAGATACCAATATTTTTGTGTTTGAACGCACCTTTTTTTCTGGTATAAAATTCTCTTCACATGGAGATTTACTATGGTCAAGGATCGTGCCTCGTTTTATCATTCCCACAATCAACTGCTCATAATTATCTCGTTTGATGCTGAAAAGAAAATTGCATTGTATATTATTGAAATCATTGAGTAAATCCATCATTTTAAATCCCATATGTATAACTACACATAAATATGTTCATTCATGAATAAAATAATGCTTTTGCTGATGTACACAAATGTATTTACTGTCAAATATAACTACCCAATGATTTGTATTTATAATGGCTACAAAATCTTAAAGCTAAAGCTGCCATCCTTCGTCACAGGTCAAACCAAACTTAAGCAAGGGGCCAGATGGTCCAAGCCCCACCAACATTTTTCAAACATTTTTGAATATAAGAAAATAATTATTCATTTCTTTTTATCTTACAAAATATTTTGAAAAAATATGTATATAAAGTGGAGCACCATTCTCTACACGCAGTGAGTAATTGGATTCGTTATACAGTATTCCAGTAAATATTATTCATTTCTCGTTCCAATCGTCACGCGAGGACTGTACCAGAGCTCAAACGACTGACTCGAGAAGCTGACGTCCAAATTTGACAGGTTCTCTCAGAGAAGCCACACCCAGTATTATATGTCTCTCAAGGTCAATTCCATACCATTCTTTTGCGAGATTTAACAGTAGCAAAGAGGGCCAGTCGGAGCGGGCCTGCTTTACAATAAAGGTGGTTTATATTTTGTTCTTGCGTTTATGTGTATGTGTGAAGAGCCAAGAAGCAAGGTGAATAGTGAACGTGATTAAGTAAAATTGAATCGTGTTTTTTTAAAAGGGCATCAGTCGCATTTTTGGCCATTTTCACTTTTATTTTTTTTCTAATTCTCCAAACCTAG
>CABFVX010004964.1:0-57030 GCA_902151425.1 Timema shepardi
GTAGTTACAGAAGAATAATCAAATTCACAAAGTTTAAAGTTATATATATATATTTAAATCAGGTAAGCCAGTATTGGTTGTAAACTAAACTCTTTAAAACATTTGGTATAATGATAAACAATAGAAAAGTTCCTTGATTATAGTGGATGATGGCTAATAAGCAGGTGTCAACACAATAGTACCATGGCTGATCTCTTTCCCTTACGGTACTGCCAACGCATTCTATAGTACACACAAACCTAGTTGCAATTAAACTAAGAGAAACACTAACACAATAGGAGCCCAAAACCCGGGCAAAGAAAAAGGGTATTATTTGCGCGAGCCCCAATATGACTCTGTAGCAGTTCCCCGGTTTGCCCACCGAAGCTAATACCGTACGAGAAGAGTGACTGCTTAACCAACACAAAATAAAGAATTCCACCAACTCAACTGAGGTATGTAATCCAATACAGACAACTTGGTTGTAGCCATCCTAAAATTAAACAGGTGCACATGACGTTTACGGCGCCATGCGAAACATTGGGTCAAGTTAGACTAATGGAACTTGTGGAAGTTTAACAAGTCTCTAACTAAGACATTACTGTACTCCAAGCCCAAGGCTCGTAACGTAAACACTGTATGGTAAATATACATAGCAACATAGTCTCTAGGACTGATGTAACGTACATGAAACTAGCTATTATTAGACTTGTCCCTCATTCTGGAGGACACAATATTTAAACAACAAAATAAACCTTTAAGTTGGAAAGTCAACAAGACTTGCAGTTGATCCATTGTCAATTCGACCTACTATCAACTACTATCAAATAAAAATCGTCTCAGACAATATACAGAAAACTAAAAGGGTGCAAACTGTCTTTTACTACAAAAATTAGATTCTGAGTCATAAGGACACGTTTATTACTTTGAAATACTTAATTAATTGAAGTCTGTGGTCCTATCCATGGATGCGGTGGATCCAATGGCCCAAACTTTATAGTTGTCATCGAAGTGCGTCATCCTGTCCAGGGTGGCAGTGTATCCGACGCCTCAAACTTCATGGTCGACGTGGTCTTCAATTCGTGACGATGCAGGAGTTCTTTCTTCAACGCTGGGTTGCAGTAAATTGGCTCTAATGGGACCCTGGACGTGGTCTCATATATAGTACTCAATCTGATACGGATGGAACAAAGCAGAGGTGATAAACACAGGAACATAGAAAAGAGAAATACGGACGAAGGCGGGCAGAAAGAGAAATACACTTGCGGGGAAAGGGAGGAACAAGCTTCCTTGGCTCACCGTTAGAGTCTCTTGACGTGGATTGGGTCAGTGGGTCGAACACGATATGCACTGCTTTCCTTAGTCAGGTGCTATAAAGTAAGCACGTGGGGCTGCCATCTTTGAATAATTTTCTTCTACCATGTGGCAATTCAATCGAAGAACATCTTGAAACGGTGAATGGATATGAAAGCAACTTCTATTTAAATATCTCTGGTATGATTATATTATTTAGGATCCGTTATTATTTTTATGAGAATTTGTGATATATACATATGTACTTTACTATATTTTCTTGTAGACAGCATGGCAAGCGTAAGTAAATTTATCCGACATCATCCAATGGCAAAGGGCTTGCGTTAACGTATTTTATTCATAATAATGATAATATTAATCCTCTTCTTTGATAACTGCTACAGTATTTATCGAAAAACAATATTTTTAACAACCGCGTGTTTCAGTTTAGGGAGACACGTAATTTAATTTGACTGCAACTAGTCAGAGAAAATAAACTTTGAGGTAGATTATTTTTTAAATATTTTAATATTGTTTCTTTCTTTCCAAACTATTAAAATATTGATTTTTTTAATTGTAGCTGTCCAATATATCTGATTGACATGCTACAATGAAACCAGAATAAACTTCCTGCAATCTAAATCTGTTCATGTACTTACCATTTGTATCCAAGACGGGCCTACACACGTCGCGTCCTAGTTTGACGAGTGGACCGAGTGAGCTATGCTGAGCCCGCAGCTGATATCTGGCCGCCCTGGTCAAAGTTAAACAATAATGGGCCAGCTGAGATTTCCCTCGAGCAGTGGACAGCAACTATCCTGCCCTCTGGTGGACGACACGTGCTCTACCACCAAAACATTGTGTGATTGAAGAAGTTTCGATTGAAGAGGTCTAAAGGTTCGCTGTAAACCACGGGCATACGTGATCATCCCTTCGTAACCTAATTCCACGAGATGGTTGATGGTCTACGTGATTTCATGCTAGCTTCATGATGGCCGAAGTGACGGCACCGACCAAGTGTTTAAATTCCCCATCATCTTTCCTCATCAACGAGTTTCTATATATATCAACGTGTCTGTATACAAAGTCGACGATTTGATTTCAACGCTTCAGGAGAAGTTCTATTATGCACTTGGACAAAATTAGGATAAACTGTTCTACGTAATATTCTACGGGCATAAACAATGGCGTGTTTATATTTTAACTCTAAATTAACGTAATATTTTGTATTAGCCAGAATAGTCGTCGTAAATTTTGATAACTTTAATGTTTATTGATTTGAAGTAAATTTTGATACGAAACACTCATAATTCTCGGTCGCCACTTGGGTGCTAGCGTCTATCGTGTCACTTAAAATTTTAGATAACCACAATTATTAATTAATTTGTTGTCTGACGTAATAAATGTAAATTATCTTGAAATTGTGGTTATCAATAAAGGTAGTTTCATCCTTAGGGTATTGTTTCTTTTGTTGATTATAATGTGATTTATTTATTAAAGTAACGTAACTTTTCCTGATTGATAAATTTAATATAATATAACTCAATAGACTTTTATATTTTTCCTAATCTTTTGCTAGAAGTTACTGGTTTCACAATTATGCACGACTAATTATTAACAAGTAGGGATCTTGTATGCGTTTCCTTTTTGTGTCGACATCTAATGGTCCCGCGGGAGTTTGACTTAAAGTCTGTAAGCCAAACTCTCGTGCTATTAGAAATATCTGAGTGATTTTAACATTTAAATTTAACCTCTCTATGTCTGCGTTCACTGGAGTGAATCGGACACCTTTTGTAACAATTTAAAGTTGCCCATTAGGCTCTTATTTTTGTCATCACATAAGTATCTTATTCGATATATAATATTTAATAATTTGTTCTGAATTCTACATTATGTGTTGTTATCTCTCTCCAAGACTGACCCAGTTGACTGTAGGAGATGTTACTTGTTTAGTAACATACTCGTAAACGTACCACGCTGATGTTAAATGAGTTATTTTTAATGAATTTCCAACATATCTCCGTTTGACCTTAGAGGCCATGTGAATTATTGTTATTTCCTTTGAATAAACCATTCATATGGTTATTTAAATCTTTATTATGTTTTACCTTTTTGAATGTTCCTTAGTTTCCACCCACCCACCTTTTTGTCTATCCACGGTCGTAGATAATAGTTAGTAGAGCGGGTGGTAATAGGACCCAAGCCTCTTTTACGTCAGCCACAATTGTTTCAGTAGGTAGTGCAGAAATGTTCAAATCTGGCAAAATATGACTTGATGTCCTCAAGACGAGAGTCAAAAGTGGAAAACTTCGACATGTTGAGACTGATTGTGTAAGAAAACAGCACACACGATAGCTACACATACGATACCAGATAGAAAAGAAACTCAAGGTTCTTGAAATAAGAAAATAATAATCACTCATCGTCAGTTTTTATGACTTCACTTGAGTTTTTATAGAATTGAGGAAGTTATTAGTAATTTAAAGAATAATAAATGATGTTAACATATATAATATGCCATTAAAAGCCGAACAAATCTTAGCGCAGCCATTACATTGTCGATAAAACAGGAAATGTAAAGGAGGAAAAAAAATAAAAAAAACCTCATAGTCTTTGGCTGACTATATAACACCTTTGACCAATAGCCAGACACGCTACCGACTGAGCTAAGGTGTCAGCTAAAGAATACAATCTATGAAACTTACAACGACAAACCATTAATAAAACTAGAGTATTATGAAGAATTACTGCAATACTGACGTATCCTGGCACGGATTTATCTGATTGCCAAACCCTTCCTTCCCCTCTGACAAGACGTGTACTAATCACAACTTTTGAATGTGTGGAATACCAGGCCTCCGCCGTGGTTCGGATCCCACGTTAATCTCTAGGCCCTCCATTTTAACTCACAATCACCCTACCATTACAAATTAGAGTAAGTGCGTATAACCCGTACGGTTAGTAAGACGCGGTGCTAATAATTATAACACTGACGTACACTAGATTTCATTTTAACCGATGTATTTTATTATGAATTGTACACTATTTAATATTAGTTATGCGTTACGCATGAATAATTATAAACGCAGCTTTAGGTACCTAAAACAATAAAATTAAAACTGTGGTTCATACTTCTCTACAATACTTGAATTGCGTGCATGCTAATATGTTTAGATACTAGCGCTTTATGTCTCTAATATTATATTTATCAAATTTGAATGGCTAAACTGAATCCCAATTGTTTAATATAAACATGGCTGTGACAAATATTGCTTTTAAGTGGCTCTCGATTTTAGAAAAAGAGTTTGATGTGGCATTTGTCAATTTAAAAATAACTATTGGTAAGTTTTTATCAGTATATTATATTTTAATTATTCACACATTAAGTTTTAATAATATATAATCATATTCTTGAACCGGGCTTTAGAAAACCATTAACAATGACACACTATGAAGATTTGAATAGATCAAATTAAAAAGCCGAAATACTTAATTGTTCTTTGCTAGTTAATTCTATATTTTCTCAATATTTACTCGTTGAAAGGACTTTTTTACTCATATTTCTGAAAACAAGGTGAATTTAATTAACGTTATTTGGTTTTGCATTCTTTTGTCAACACAGCGTTCTAAATTTAAATTTCTTGGATAGCCATGTTAATAAATTACTTATATGATTCAAAGAGAAATAGCTCACTTCTAGGATTATGGTTTTACAGAATTTGTAGTTTTACATAGGTTTAAATTTTAACAGATCAATAAGACATTGGGTGACCTGGCGGTCTAGGGGTAAGGTGTCAGACTTCTATGCTGGCGGCCGGGGTTCAATCCTCGGTCCTGGCAAAGATTTATTTGATTACCAAACCCTTCCTTCACCTCTGACAAGACATCTTGTGAATGTGAGGAATGCCAGGCCTCCACTGTGGTTTGGATTCCACGTTAAACTGTAGGTCCTTCATTTCATCTCACAATCACCCTACCATTGCACATTAGCGTAAGTGCGTATAACCCGAACGGGTAGTAAGACGCGGTGCTAATAATAATAATAATAATAAAATACATTTTGAACATTTTAACATGAAATAAAGTTAAACAAAATCAAGAATTTTTTAGATGAATACACAAAATAATGAACAACAGCAGTATCAGTACCTTATTACTGATAAGATAATTTTGAAAATTTTGAAAAATGTGTGATAATATTTATTAGTAACTTTTATCAATAACTGTAATATAAACACAAAGTAAATAAAAATAAGCATATAAAAAATGAGAAAATAATAATAATTGGGATGTCTTATTGGTTTTACCAAGAGTGTTGTTAATAACTACCCACGTTTTCCTCATGTTCCCTAACGCTCTTTCAAACTTATTGTTTGTGTAGTTTTTTACTAATGCTCTACATAAGTTTGTGACCCTGTTTCTTAAAATTTAGAAGTTTTGTTTATATTTTAAGTTGTCTTTAGCTTTTTTCATTTTGATAAAGTATCTATCTCTGTCTGAGATTAGATTGAATTGTTCATTAGTGAACCAAGGGGTAGATAGTTTTTTTGTCCTAGGAGAATTTTCCAAAATTCGTTCAGTAGAAGTATTTAATGCTCTAGTAAAAGTTTCTGTTAATTGATTAAATAGCAAGTTTATATCTGTACTTTTAGTATCTAATAGTGTTAAATTCTGTTCAAAATATTGTTTTAATTTATCAAAATTTTTTTAAATTCGGTTATGAATATTGCCATTGTGTGTTATTGTATCTAAGATTGGGAGTAGCACAAAACAATACAAACATTTTGTGATCAGATATATGATGCTCCATGCTATAGATTTTATAAGTATTATTAATCGAGCTTGCTATAAAGTGGTCAATAATTGATTCACATGTACTACATATTCTAGTTGGGTGGTGAGTGTTAATACATTCATATCCATGTGTCGCTAATAGGTCTAGGTATTCATGAGAAGTCTGATTTAAGTCTTTGGCGTTAATATTCATGTCACCAATGATAAGGTTGTTTGTTTGTCTTAATGAATTAACTTTATTTTTCAGGAAGGTTAAAAATGTTTGTTTATTATAATTAGGTGGTCTATAAATTACTTATATGTGCTGACTGAGATGAAAGGAACGTTATTAATGGTTGGCAATATGTAAGACAAGTCCTCAGTTGTCTCACTAGTTAGTAGGTTTGATACCATTAAGCTGTTACTAACATAACACAATTATTGTTAACGCTTCTAGTATTCTCTTTTGACTATTTAGTTCAAACGGAAAAAATGGATCTGCCTGCTCAATCTGAGTGGCTCTTTAAAATAGAGAATAAGTTCAATATCGCGTGTGTGGCTCTTTATGCGACTTTAAGTAAGTTTTTATTTATATACAATATTTAATTTACTTACAAATAACATATTACTTTCAATAACTCCAAATCATATTCTCTAATCAGATTTTAGCAAGCCATTGGCAACCAATGATCTACAGATTTGAACTGATACAATGTGTAGCTAGAATTCTTTGTTGCTGGATTTGTTTTTTGTAATATTTATTGTTTAAAACATAACAGAAGTATTTACTCATACTTTTATAACCAAGATGCAATTTAATATTACATTGTCTTATTTGACATTAATTTATAAACAACATTTTTAAACTTCTTGTGTTAGCCATCTTATTTTTCATGGTTAGACTTACTTTATTTTACTTCAATATTTTATTTTTCGTTTTGTTTTTACATTGGCAGGTTTCATTGTCTCGATTTACACCTTAAAATCTAAGGAAATATTAGTATATGGTTAATTTTAAGGAAATATACCTGCTTTGGTCAGAGTTTACTTGATTGTATCTTGGCCATTGTAATATGTAATCAAAAACACCCTTGACCCAAGTCACAGAGGTAATTCATAGTAGCTACAGACAGGGAAACCCCGGAAAAGTCAAGAGAATTTTTGGATGGCAGGGAAAACAAGGAAATGTCAGGGAATTTAACTAAAAATAAGGAAAATTCAGGGAATTATAAACTATGTCTAAAATATCCCATTATCTTAGCAACTAAACACTAAAACAAAAGTTAATAATACCTAAATAAAACATTTTTAAAATTTTTATTGATAAAACCGTTTATGTCAAGTAGATACAAACTTTTTTTAATATGTGATCAATAATAAATAAAACAAGTCATCATCCACCATCAAAACTGAAAAAAAAGTAGTCAAGGGAAAATTGAAAAATGTTGCCTGGAAAACTTTAGCCACAGTGTAATTGAACTTTTGTTTTTTGGGGTTTAACTAAAGTAGTTAATGTTTTTAAAGTTAACTCCTCCTTCAACAATAGTTTTAAACTATGTAATTGTATTCAGAATGTACCATTGACTGTCTTAATGGTAATCTTTTAGCTGGCTATTGAAAGTAGCTAAGAATGTAACAAAATAGGCCTACCCAAACAATAATATTGTCTTTTTAACCAAATAATTACATGTATTGGAATTATATTGATGTGGTGGCACAAATCCACATCCCGTAGGAAAATAGAAAGTTTTTGAACCAATAACTATGTTTCCATTGTCGTTTCTTATCTAAAACCACCTTACACGGTCAGTCTGTGCAAGTGTTATAGAAATTTATATATCACTTAAGATACATTACACATTTCCAATATTAGTGTGTACGTTACAAATTTAGGCAGTAGGTTACCTAATTGCATTTAAAACCACAACCCAAGACTTGGTAAAATACGTTTTAAAATGACAATCAGGGTTAGGGCTAATGATGACTTATAAATTAAGGAATGAAGCAAACCTGAAAGAATCTAGCAAAAGTCTGATTTTCATAGGAAGCACATTATTTGAAAACTAAGATCACATTGCCATAATGGTGGGACAAATATTACAATTGTATTTACATTAAACAGGGTGTTATAGACAATGTTGTGTTTGTCTTCATGATTGTTTAATGTTTTCATGAGGGATGCTTGTGAGGACGCGGTTGGTGTACAAATGGACAATGTGAATGAGAGATTGTTATTATATGCAGATGGTAAAAAAAAATTATTGCTTGCTTGACCATTTAACTATTTTTTTTTTTGCCGTATTAACCTTTTAGGATGTTGACCATTTAAAACCACTAAAATTTAATTTTTATTAACACTGGTTTCAACATGGTGGCAATTTTTGTATCATAACACACAGCATTTTCAGCATTTGTAAGGGTTTGCGGTAACTTCATTATCTCAGCGGTGGTAAGTCCCAGGACAAATTTACAAAGACTATGATGTTAAGCACATTATAGGCTACAATTTTGTTAAGTTATACTATGCTTCTAAAAATATGTCATCATCAATTATAAGGCCAAAGTTTTGTATTGCAATCACTAAAAAGATAATTTTTGGGATTTTTTTTAGGGCATAAGGCAGTTTATTTAAGGATTGATTTTTTTTTTGGAAGTACAGATGGAACAATAGTTTATGTTGAATGATTTGAAGAGTGAGAGTTTTATAATTTTTTTCCACACAGTCATAAAGATGTAATTTTTTTTAAAAAAAAGATATCAACTTTCTTTAGGGTTCATTCAATATCTCTTGTGGGCAGTTATTTAAAAATCTGAAATTTACACAAGTTAAAGTACTTTATGTTAAGTAATTCTAGTTAAAAATTTTATTTTGGGATTTAAGTGGTTTAAGTAAGAGATACAGCCTTGCAAAAGTCATAAAAAAATTCACTAATTTGAATTGGTTAAGGTATACACTTAAATTTTTATTTTCATACTAAAATTATTAGTGTTTATGGCATAAATTATGGTTTAGAATGCAACTAAAAATGCTAAACAATTCAAAAATTGGTTCTTATAATCTACATACTTGTTAAAAGAAAAGGGGTGTATAGGTTTATAGACAACAAAGTTAATTTATGTCAAATATTTGAAATGGGATCACATATTATTATTTAGAACAAGTTATGCTTTACAATTCTTACATTATTTTTTTAGTATATTTGTTTAACAGCATTGAAATTTCTACACATAGTGATTCAGAAATATTGTGTGAGCATCCAGTTGCTGTGGTTAGCTCTGAGGGGCTGAGGTTTCTCAGCACGTTTGTCAGTGACACCCGTACTTTGTCTTTGGGTGACCACTTGAATGAAGTTCTAGGTCCTCACACTCTTCTGACTTAGATGTTAAATAGCATCTCGTTAGTTATCCTTTCTGAAATTGGAACATAGTGATAATGCCCGTGTTCCAGGAATTTGCTGGCAGTTGTCAAATCTGTTTTTCAACTCTTCTTGATGAGTAATTATTTCTTTGTCTTTAACACAGATGTATGTGATCCCCTTTATATTTTGTAGGTATTAATTATTAGAATCTGTAAGGGATGAGGAAGGTTAATTTTAGAGGAGTGTATCCTCATTTGTACGGAGGAAGAGTACTTAGAAAAAGCTACCCTCTCTATACCCGACCTACCCGTCATCATCCGTCCAGTGTATTGAGAGAGTGATGCCTTGGACTGCATGGCCACAAACATAGCTTCCTTCACAATCATTTAGGCCTACTTTACATTACTGTACAGTGTTTCTACACTGTCTTAATACATTTATAAACTTTTAGGCGACTATTCATGTTACAAGCTAATGTGGGTATGATTGTGCTGCACTTCAAAGTTGTAATTTGGCCAATTTATGTAAATATGTCTTGTTCGACGGGACAAGGTAAATACTATCCATTATCTTGTTCTTTTGTAAAAATGTGTGTTTTAGTAAATCAAATCCTAGATGTTAATGTGTTTAAAAAATTAGTGCACGCAAACAATTGGATAAATGCTTCATTGAAAGGTAGGACTAAACTTACATATTTTAAATGTTCATATCCACTATTGGCTCTTAATATATTGTTTTGTTATTTATTGACAGCTTTAAAGCTCATTGAAAAATGAGCCTAGTTGTTGTATAAATAGATTTAATTTTGTTTTATATATATATTATTTAAACTTAGTCTATTTCAAAAAAGTATGCATCATTTCATCTCAGAAGCCTTATTTTGTAAGTGAAAACATTTGAAATATATAAAACTCAAGAATATGACAAATTATATTGATTGTGAGACAGTGAAGATTTTATTATATTAGTGATAGACTTATTCACCTTCATTACAATATATGTTTTTTAATCACCATCTTACTACCTTCTAAGGTTATACACATATGGTACTTAATTACTATAGTTGGTTAGGGATGAGGAAGGAGGTAATCATTTGCGTGGAAGAAGAGTGTGAAACATTTTATGGAAAACTACCCTCACTAGAGCTGATCAGGATTTGAACCTTGATCTCCTAGGCGTAAGAGGGCCAGTCTAACAAGCGAAGCCTTAAACCATTTAGCAGCTGAAGCTGGTGATTCAACAATTAAAAAAAAAATGACACATAACCCCAGGAATCAAACCTGGGACTTTTAAATTAGTATGCAAATGCTCTAATTATGGAGCTCTCCAAGAGTTGTCCCATGCCCAGGGTAATTTTTCATTCATATTTTAGACGGAGTCAGTGAGCGACACACGAAAATCAAATCATCAGCTATGATCATCACCTTCAACCCGGGAGATCTTTATGCTACCAATATTACAGTGACAATTGTACAAATACACATATCATGATAAATTAAATAGCCAAGCAATTATATTTGTTTGTCATGGGTGATCTGGCGGTCTAGGGGTAAGGTGTCAGGCTTCTGTGCTGGGGGTTCGGGGTTCAATCCTCGGTCCCGGCACAGAGTTATCTGACTGTCAAACCCTTCCTTCACCTCTGACAAGACGTGTATTAATCTCAACTTGTGAATGTGGGGAATGCCAGGCCTTCACCGTGGTTCGGTTCACACATTAAACTGTAGGTCCTCCATTTCATCTCACAATCACCCTAACATTACACATTAGCGTAAATGTGTATAACCTGAATGGGTAGTAAGACGCGGTGCTATTAATAATAATATATTTGTTAGCTATAATTATAATTACATATAAATATCATTGTTGTGTGACAATGCTCTTATCGCTGAGCCACATCAGCTATTCTGTCTGATACTATGGAAAATTATCACAAACCAAATCATTTTTTAAGGCTGAAACACTTTAGTAAGGCATTGTGTGGCCCGGCCCGGCAGGCTTTACATTCGCTGCAATTAGTAGAGGGGTGGCCATCATGACGGTGCTATTCACATTACAAATGCATTAAAGCTGTTTACATTTGCAGCCAAGTGCTTTGGTTATCCATTCTTGTTATCCCTTAGCTATGTTTTCCAAGAGACCAAGAGCTGTGAAAGATGGTGTATTATTTGCAGTTTTAGGCTTTATCCTGCCTTGTATGACATGGCATTATGTATTTAATAATGATATGGCAAAGATAGTGGTTAGGCATAAGGAGTGAAGGGTTCTTACAAGTAGAATTCTATGGTTCGGTACTTTACAGGTCCTAATGGTGCTGGACTAAAGCATTTCAACCTGTACACACAAATGAATATTGCTTGAAAACATATTGTCAGCTATGAGTTGCATGAGACCATGATTTTGGATATCTCTTAGTGGCCAATACTTTAACAGGGTGTCCAATGACCTGGAAAACAGGGAAAAGTCGGGGAATTTGTTTTGTCAGGGAAAAATCAGTGAATTTTTATTTCCGAAATGTTCACATAGACACTAAAAAATATTACACAACTTTCATTTTCATTTGTAATAGCAACATATTTCTTCCCATTAATATACACCTCAAATCTATTTTAACACAGCTGTCCCAGGTGAGCATACCAATCTCAATGTCAACATGTGAGTTTCAAGTTGTCTTTTCACTTCTCTTCTGTAGGTCTCTAGCCAAAGTTGTGTCATGGCTATGAGCATGTGTGAGAATTGATTACGTTATAGGAAGAAGCAACTATAAAAGAAAGTCCCTCACAACAATTTTAAACTATATTGATGTAATGCGATCTTTTAATGTCTAAATATGATCGCACTGAGATTTAACTTAGATTGCAATACATTATAGCCCATCACTTTGGGTTGATGCCTTTTGTAACACCTGCATAGATATTTCTTCCCATTAATATACACCTCAAATCTATTTTAACACAGCTGTCCCAGGTGAGCATACCAATCTCAATGTCAACATGTGAGTTTCAAGTTGTCTTTTCACTTCTCTTCTGTAGGTCTCTAGCCAAAGTTGTGTCATGGCTATGAGCATGTGTGAGAATTGATTACGTTATAGGAAGAAGCAACTATAAAAGAAAGTCCCTCACAACAATTTTAAACTATATTGATGTAATGCGATCTTTTAATGTCTAAATATGATCGCACTGAGATTTAACTTAGATTGCAATACATTATAGCCCATCACTTTGGGTTGATGCCTTTTGTAACACCTGCATAGAGTGACTTAATCTCAGAATGCGTATGTGTTTAAAATATTATCGCCATCTTAATATAAAGAAATTTGAATATATAGTGAGCGGAAATGTTGGGAATTGGCTCTGGAAAACCTGGAAAGTCAACAAATCATAAAATATTGCTTGGCTGGACACCATATTTAACTAGTTACCACAATTAGACTCGCTCCCAACAACTAGGGAAATATGGGTCTTGTTAGGAGACAAAACAGTATGGCTCAATGGTAGGGCATTGGTATACAAAGTCAAAGGTTCCGGGTTCACTCCCTGTGTCTAGGTTGTCATTTGTCAATTAATTGAAATCATCATAGATATTAAAACTGACTTCCTCTAGGAATTTCAGGACTTTGTCATTTGTGAGAGTGCTTAAAATGTCCCTTATTACTCATAGTCTAGTCAAGTATAAAGGGCTCCTCTCACATTCTGACAGTATTACCGATCATTCCTTGGGTATTGAGCTCACATGATCAATGTTACAAACAGTATTTTGGTCAATACACGTCTTACTGCTGATGGAGATAGCTTAGGAAATGCATGTGTTGCAATTGTTTTAGCTGTAGGGCTGAACAGGAAGAGAGACTGGTAGCGTGGGTTAAAGAGTGGATTGCAAAGTGTTAAAGATTCACACATCTAACACTATTGAAAGAAATACACATTTCTGACTTTGACGATTTCAAGAATTATTTTAAAATGAGCCCCAGGGGGTTTAAAGAGTTGTTGTGGTTCCCAGAAGTCACACATCACTTCTTTATCTTTCACTTCGGCCACGTGCAATATTACTGTCAAACTAGCAAATATTAAGGGGAGCTGCCATCAGTCCATCACTATCCTGACAAACCGTCGGTATCAACCTCACACGATCATTAACACTGACAGTGTAAAAATTATGTCAGTAATATTGAACGTGTGAGGTGCCCTTAGCAACATAGTAAAATGTTATTAATTTGGACTGCAAAAAATGTGTATGTATTTTTTAAAGGCCCTTTCTATTAAAATTTAACCTTCTTAGTTTTTGAGTTTTTATGCCTAAGATCTTCTCCAGGGGAACCTTATTATATCTGGCTATCTTTCAGGGTAAATGAAGTGTGTATGCATTTGCATGGAAGCAGAGCAGGAAACCATTCAGGAAAAAAACCCCACCTTTATTACACCCAACCTGTAGTTGAAGCCTGATCTACCCGCAACCGGTCTAACACTAGTGTGACAGCCAGACCATGCGACCAGTTGATCTCATTTTAATTTGACTAAAACATAGTTTAATCCACCAAATAAATATGTTTATGTTGCTAGGTTAACTTCTTCAAACCCGCCTCGGTGGCGTAGTTAGCTAACGCGCTTTTCGTGTTGAGCTCGACTGTTGAGGACGGGAAGATCGAGGTTCGAATCTCGGTCGGGTGAACGGGGGGTGGTTTTTCCTAAATGGTTTTCCACTCTCCCTCCACGCAAATGCGGGTTCACTTCTCTAATTCAACCTTCCCAATTCCTAATGCAGTAGAGTAATTAGTACTTAAAGCATATAACCCGAACGGAGAGTAAGACGCGGTGCTAAATATTATTATTATTATTATTATTATTATTATTATTAACTTCTTCAAGATTATAGGTGTTTGTTAAAATGAGTAAGAAATGCTTTCTCTAAAACACTCAAGTACTAAGTACCTTATGTACATATGCATTATCTTCATGGATAATTCAAGTTCCAACAGGTTTACAACAAATGTATCAGTAATCAAGAATTTGGGAAGTAGACAACCACCATTTTTCCCCCCTTAATCATTTTATGTGAGAACATCCAAAGGGCAGTGTTGCCATATATTCTTATGAGTGCAGACTTTTGACTTTGTATTTTCATGCTTTCCCACCACTGACATACTACTACTTTTGTTCTTTCTATACTTATTTAATTTCTTCTCTTGAATATCAATGTTCATAAAGGTGCTAGCAGTCATTGATTTGTTTGTTTTATAAAATACAGTATGTTGAATTGTTTTTATTTAAGGTATTTGTTTTCTGTTTTATAAAGTACAGGTGACCTGGTGGTCTAGGGGTAAGGTGTCAGACTTCTGTGCTGGCGGCCGGGGTTAAATCCTCGGTCCCGGCACAGATTTATCTGATTTCCAAACCCTTCCTTCACCCCTGACAAGACGTGTATTAACCACAACTTGTGAATGTGTGGAATGCCAGGCCTCCACCATGGTTCGGATTCCACATTAAACTGTAGGTCCTTCATTTCATCTCACAATCACCCTACCATTACACATTAGTGTAAGTGTGTACAACCCGAACGGGTAGTAAGACGTGGTGCTAATAATAATAATATAAAGTACAATATGTTGGATTGTTTTTATCTAAGGTGTTTGTTTGTTTTTCCTATGCTTTGTTGCAGAGCTGCTCCTTGTTGGTGACTTAGTTCTTCTAATGTCTCTTCATGAACATCTCATTGGAGTGATCAGGTTTTACAATATTTTTTAACAGGATTGATGGTGTATTGGGTGGTGTTGGCTTTGTGGTTTCTCCTACCATTGCCTTTTCAACTGTCCCAACCATGTTTGACCTTTTAGAGTGATCTTGTTAGATGTAATGGCAACATGGGGTGTATACCATTACATCGCAAGTCCATTACATCGCGTTTTAGGAACAAATACATTGCAGGTCCATCACGTCGCATTTCTCCTACCTATCTATACACAGCTAACCCTACTTTGACGTACAACCAATAGGACTGAAGGGGCGTATATATACAATTACATCGCAAGTCCATTACATTGCATGTCCATTACGTCGCATTTCCCCCACCTCTCTATACCCAGCTAACCCTACTTTGACGTACAACCAATAGGATTGAAGGGGCGTATATATACAATTAGATCGCATGTCCATTACATCGCGTTTTTGAACAAATACATTGCAGGTCCAACACGTCGCATTTCTCCACCTCTCTACACACAGCTAACCATAACGATCCCAACAAGTTGTGTTACAATATAAACGCACTCCCAACTTGTTGGGGATGTTGGACAACATGTTGGTGTTGGGCGAGCTGGTCAGAGCCAACAAGTTGTGTTGGATCATTTGTTAGAGATAATAAACGACCAACCCAACATGTTGGCTGAGTTGGGAGGTTCTACGCATGCGCTATCGAGTTGAATGAGTGTCTAACCTTGGTGAAGCATGTGTTTTATTTTCAGATTAGTTTAACTTTTAAAATCAGGGCTAGCATAATTTTGTGATCATGTAATGGAACAAGGCTAATACAGTTAAACTAATTGATTTAAATTCTGAAAAAAAAAAATTACACTTTGACACGGGAATCGAAGCTGGGACCCGTGTTCAGGTGTCATTCTTCAATTTTCAGAATTGATGGAGAATTCCTCACTAAAAAGAATAAATAATAATAGCTTTGGCTACTAGATTTTTAATTGATTTATATCAAAAGTATTTGGTTCTTTGTGATGTTTCATGTGTACAAAGCTATCAACTCCACTTTATAAATGTAGGTAACTCATTACCATATACACACCTTCAATTCGACGTCTAGCAAAAAAAACTTGGAACGCCCTACCGTTTCTTAAGTTTTGGTTCTTCTGCAAGAGTACACTTCCTGTCACCACAATAAATGAAGAAACGGCAAGTAATACGTAATTATACATGACTAGAAATGTGTAGACTGATTAAAAAAAGGTGGAGGAACCAGGATGTTGGTCTAACAAGTTGGCTAGAATAAACAAAGCTTACTTTTCCACATGTCTTGTCTTCCAACATGTTGGATCCAACTTGTTACTTAATAAAAGAGTCTTCGCTCTCACTATGAAGGTAGGTTTGGTTGAAAGGATTATGTGTCTGACTCCCCTTGTTGGCAAAGTTGATTAGGTTAAGCATCCATTCAACTCGATAGCGCATGCGCAAAACCTCCCAACTCGGCCAACATATTGGATTGGTCGTTTATTATCTTTAACAAATGATCCAACACAACCCAACACAACCCAACACAACTTGTTGGCTCTGACCAGCTCACCCAACACCAACATGTTGGCCAACATACCCAACAAGTTGGGAGTGCGTTTATATTGTAACACAACTTGTTGGGATCGTGTTGGTCAATATGGTTAGCTGTGTTTAGAAAGGTGGAGAAATGCGATGTGATTGACCTGCAATGTATTTGTTCAAAAACGCGATGTAATGGACATGCGATGTATTTGTAATGTGATGTAATTGTATATAGGTGACCTGGTGGTCTAGGGGTAAGGTGTTGGACTTCGGTGCTGGGGGTCCGGGGTTCAATTCTTGGTCTCGGCACAGATTTATCTGATTACCAAACCCTTCCTTCACCTTTGACAATACATATTGTGAATGTGGGGAATGCTAGGCCTCCACCGTGGTTTGGATTCCACGTTAAACTGTAGGTCCTCCATTTCCTCTCATAATCACCCTACCATTACATATTAGCGTAAGGGCGTATAACCCAAACGGGTAGTAAGACGCGGTGCTAATAATAACAATTGTATATATACGCCCCTTCAATCCTATTGGTTCTACGTTAGAGTAGGGTTAGCTGGGTATAGAGAGGTGGGGAAAATGCGATGTAATGGACATGCGATGTAATGGACTTGCGATGTAATTGTATATATACGCCCCTTCAATCCTATTGGTTGTACATCAGAGTAGGGTTAGCTGTGTATAGATAGGTGGGGGAAAAGCGACGTGATGGACCTACAATGTATTTGTTCCTAAAACACGATGTAATGGACATGCGATGTAGTGGTGCCCACCCGGCAACATGTATGCTCTCTTTATTTTAAACTCAAGATTTTGCAGTTGATGTCGATGGATATTTGATTTTCAGGTTTTAGTCTTTTTAGCTTGAATAATATATATTTTACTTTCAGTAGATTTTCTGAATAATGCTGGTTCTCTTTTATTAAAAGAATATCAACTGTAATTTGATTCTGATATGAAGAAAGGCTTAGAAAATACCCACATTTTTGCGTTCAACATTGATTACATTATATTACATTATCAGATTATATAGTTATTCATGCTTCAGATTGCATGATTATTGAGTTTTCAATATATGAAATTAAAGTATGATTGACTAATTAGACATCAATTGGTTACTTAAATGTGACAATTCGAACCAACCATGGTTTCCCATGAAATTATTGTTTAAATAATTGGTAAAAAAAATAACATTTAATTTGAATTTTAGAAGGAAATACTTTGATAGTTCGAAGCCTATACATTGTTAATTTTTTTGAGCTTGTACTCATTTCAAACCTAATTTAATGATCACTATTAAATCATGACACATACCAAGAATGTCAAAGTTAAGAGTTATTGACGCATAGTAAAAGAGAAAGTGGGGAATTGTGCACTGACGGCGAGCAGATATCCTAGAATAGGTTCTGCTTTCATCGTTTCTTTGTGGCAATGTAATCATGTGACACCCAGCATGGACCCGAGAAGATTCACTGAATCCAAACCTGATGTAAAGGACAACATTTTTAATGCGATCCGTGAACTTGATTTTGTTTATTGCCTCAAGATAAGCTAACTACAACTGAACAAACCAAGATCACTATTTTTTTTCCCAACTTAATGTCATTTAGTGGCAAAATCTGATTTAAGTTTGCAATTTTCATATGATAATTTTTCAAAGTTTTTATATTTTTGTTTAACTTTTTCTGATTTTTTCCATATATGTATATATACTCATTAAAAAAGGTTAGTTAATTGAATTTTTTTTTAGATATCCCTTGAACTTTGTATTAAAAAGGTTCCACCATAGTTTTAATAGTAATGTAGTTTAAATTGTCAGATACTGTTCTTTCTACCAGAATTGTACTATAGCTCAGTAGGCCTACCACATTAGTTAACCATCTGGATATGTAATTAATCTTATTAGTTGGCAAGGTTACATTCTCATGAATGCTGTTAAATGGTTATAACTAATTCTAACCTTACCTTACCACATGCACAGGGATACATATTTTCTAGCTAGCCTTTGTTCCATAGGGGTGTAATGTAATATTTTTGTTTTACCAATACTACAGGGCTTATAGTAAGTTGATAAATTATATTGGATACTATTCTACATCTTCTTTACAATAGCTAAGGGTGTCTACCATTCGGGAAAACGGGAATTTGGTAAATCACAATAAACATCCGAGAAAATGATATTTTACTCAAAATATGAAATACAATAATCATTAAATCAGTAAATTATGTCATTTTTTTGTTTGTAGCTGTATAATATATTTTTAATTCCTAGTAAACAATTTTAATACAAATTAAAAATAATTATTCAAATTTTAAAACTTGTTATTATTAATAAAAAAGATTAATAGAAAAACGAGGGCGGAGGGGAAAGGGGGGGAGGGGTGGAGTTAGAAGGATGTGACATACTTTTTTAGTCGGGAATTTTAGGAAAATTATCAGGGGAAATCAGGGAAAAGGTCGGGGATATCATTGGTCAAGTTGAGTAGACACCATGAGCTAGCATCCACCTCGAAGAACTACTGTAACACTAGCTTGACTGTGAAACATTATTCCAGATACATAGCACATATCTGAATGATAAGGGGCATTTGATTTATGTTGTTCATCAGGATACTCGTTGCATTGCATTGGGTATTTATCAATGACAGAAAGACTTTTTGTCTATGTGTATGTTAGTGTTGCTTGATAGTGTTGTTTTTATTTTAGTAGAAAGGCTGTCCATGTGTTACTCACTGTGTGGAACATTTAGGTATGACTTGTGCATTTAAAATGTATGACATTATTTAAATAAAGTTGATGGTATGTAGTTCTGGTTCCAAATAGTTACAAATTTTTCATTGATATATTTTGTATGCCACTTTTTGACATAATTGTACAAGCTGAAATATGTTTAAGTAGAGTATATTTTCGTTATGATTTTTCTGTGGCTATAACGGCTAAGGTGCTACACTGAAGCACTAGGCCCATCTTATATAAGGATCTTTAGGGGATTCATGTTAAAATGCTGCCAGTAGATGTTAAACTGAACATCATTAGATAGGATATGATTGGTTCAGAGTTCCTAGAATCAGTTCCAATTGTTATCAACCCCCAAATTGAGAAGAGACTATAAAATAAACACACAATACTAAATTTTGTTCCCTGGTCTACCTTAGCAGGTTTTACTGCATTAAATAATAATTAAGTTTACCACACTAAACAATTCTCATAAAATAATTTAACCTTTAATCAGTAAAAAATCATACCGTGATTTATTTCTCAAAATAAAAAATAAAAACAATGATTGACAGTACTAAGCAAACGAGAATAAGCTTGGAAAAATTAATGTAGGAAAGACTACTTAGTTTAAAATAAACCTAACCCAAGGAATACAAATTAACATACAGGATTAAAATGTCTATAATTAGGGATATAATTCTTATTTTTTCAAACCTATTTTGTTCCTCTGATTCATTTTCGAAAATTCTAACATAGTTTTTTGTTAGCATGCATAAAACAGGGTTTTGGGTTAATGTAGACATAGCCAATTTTCTACTGAAGTGGTTGTATAACTGACAGCTAGCAAATGTTACCAGCTCTACTCTACTCTCATGTATCCATTCACCAAAACATATGATCTACGAGACCATTTATAGTGAGTTCTTGTCATTTTTGGTGGTCAAAACTTTTGCAACAAACATTTTGATCATAATTATGTTATTCTTATAATTATTTTTCTATTACTGAAATACAAACTTATGAAAATAATCATTTGGATGTTTCTTTTTTTGGTGGGAGCGGCTTTAAAAACGAGAACTTCTAAAAGGCTGTGTTCTCATCACAAATTAAGATGGTGAACCAGACAAATCGAAGGCCATTAATAACGTCATACAAACAGTGTTTGGTTGTGTGTATGTGCATCTACCTACAAAAGATAAAGTTTTATTTTGTAACTAATATTTTCTATGGCTCTTTCTCTAAGCAATAAAAATGCATTTATTTATTTATTTTGGTGGCCAGTTATAAAAAGATACAAGTGGGAATATAATACTTTTACATTTACTATTTCATGCATTATATCTCTTGTTGCCATGATCTCGATACAAAAATCTTAATAGTTTTATTAATATATTTTGTTCTGACAGTAAGTTATGAAAAAGCCAATGATACAGTAATTCTTAGGACTATTTAGAAGTGGTTTTTAACACTTTTTATTGATAATATGGTATCACTAAGCAAATAATAAATATTTCCACATACGTTGACACTGGTGACTTTCAACCAATGCTTACAATAAATTTTCTGCTAGCTGTCACCCTCCTGTAGCGAATCAACCCAATTGACTCCTACCTTCTAATAATCACAGCCTCGAATTAGAAAAAACAACCCTCTGGTTGAGCAGGAACTGGTAACAAAAACTACACCACCTTGGCACTTTATGGAGTTATTTCAATATAGCAGAGAGCTAAGGAGCGGCATACTTTATTGTATTATCAACTTTATGTATTACAGTAATTCCTTTAGTCAAAGTGTTTGCCATAAAAGCTGGTAAAGGAATGACCTAACACCCATTTAGTAACACTTAATGGATGAGTTCATTTTGAATAATGAAATGAGTTTCTGCTGATTCACCATCAGTTCCTGGATTCTAGGGCAATAGTTTTTTCCCCATTGATTTGATAAGGTTACAAAAATATCTTGAGGGACAAACAAAAAATATTAACTAAAAGAAATTCAACATGTATTTATTTTTATCGAAAAAAAATCACCCAATGTAAATATATCTAGCAAAATGTTATGTTTTTTCTTTGTAAGTCTCAGTTTTACAAATTGGATGGGAAAATAAATGTAGGTTATTTAATTTTTAAAATTGAATTTTATTTTCAACACAAACCTAAACTAAATTGATGCTATTCCTAAACTGAGATTTTTAGTGTTTAAAAATATGATATACTATATATACTTACAGTGAAGCAGTCAGCGGAACTTAAGGGGGCTTCTGGTATGTTGCCTTGAGCTTGAATACTAATAAGTTCCAAAATTCAACTTTGTAGTATTTTCTTTAAGGTTTTAGCAAATATTCTACTAAAATATGTGGGCTATATGGTTAATTAAACTTGACCAAGAATTGTGACCATAACACAACCCAAATTTTGATGGCCTACAAATTCCTCTCTAGATTTTCTTTGCTGATGCTTTGGATTTAACATATATTTTCTGGAGATGCCTGTTAGTAGTAGGCCAGCACTTAAAATGACTTGGTTTGATTAACTCACCCCTAGACATTGCGAGACCCCACATAACATCTTTTAACTCTTCATAAAACTAATATTTCCAAACTGTCAAACGTTTGCCTTAACTTCCGAGTGAACACTTCCTAAGTGTTATCTACTAATATTTATTATTATTTTATTTGTATTAACCATGTAAAGCACTCACTGGTTGTGTTTTCTTTACAGAAAAGAAAGATTTGGTTTCCACCGATTTCATATATGCTACAAACCAGCTGTCAACCCTGAACTCTTGCTTTTCTCAGTTGGTTCACAAATCTCAGACAATCTTTGAAGTAAATGCAAAAAGTGAGGTAAGTTTTGCATGAACATTTTATGAATAATTTATTTAATGATATAACTTGGAGCAGAAATGTGTAGATTGATGTTAATATGTTTACTAATGGCAAAGTGAAATACATTTTTCTAATCATTCGTCATAGAATTTTTTTACTTGTATTATAATGCAAGCTAATGGTTGAACAAAGCCTCCCAACATGGATGCACGTTATTCAAATTTGGTTGGCTTAGTACTTGTGTATGTACCAACATCATACATTAGGCCATGGCATCATTCATTGCTGCTCTGATTTGATGTTACAGTGGAACCTGGATAATTTGAACTTGAAGGGGCAAGGAAAAAATTTGAATTAAAGTTTCTTAAAAGGATTTGAAAAGAAACATAGATAAGTTTGCAACCAAGCTCAAAAACTTTAGCGTATTTGGACATAATCTGTTCAAAATTTCTTTAAAAAGTCAGAGATTTTAATCTGTTTTCTGGATTTAAGTTTCTCAGTCAAAGTGTATGATTCTAATAGATTTATTGACTGGAAAATTGAGTCACATTGTTGCGACTTTCAAAAAAAGTATGAGTTCTTGGATATGATCCATGACTTCTGCCGCACTCGGGATAGGCTTTTCCTGAACTACTGAAGAATTGTCCTCTTCATCACCAGATGCTCCATCCTCACTCAGCCTGGATATTATTGTTGAGGACTTCGGCGACGATGTCCGCATCAGTAACTTCACCAAACTGCCCCATCTTCACCCACGTTGACAAATTCCACATGGGATATGGCAGGATCAGGAGTAACTTCCTCCCAGTTGTCAATAGCTGGTGTAGCTTTAGTCACAGTTTCTCCATCATTTTCTTTCTTAATGGTCTCAACTTTCACTTGGTCCCACGCTTGCATACACATTCTTGAGGCTTGAACATAAAGCGGAATTTTCTTAGTAGACAAATCTCCAGGAGGAATTTTTTCAACCAACAATCGTTTGTAGAAATATTTTAGGTTCTTAATTATTCCTTGGTCCATAGGTTGAATAACCAATGTCATATTTGGCGGGGAAAAAATAACACTTTCATTTTATAAAAGGGGAACTCGCATGAGCAGTGTAACTGCCAACAAATAAAACAATTGTCCGATTTTGTTTGCCAAACTGTTTGTCGATTTTTAAAAGCCATTTTTCAAACAGATAACCTGTCATCCATGCTTTTCTATTTGACTCATATTCCACTGGCTTCGATTTCAAATTTTTGAAGCTGGGTTAGCCGATTTTACAATCATTAACAACGGCAGCTTTTCAGAACCATCCATATTTGCTCCAACTAACAGTGTTGTTCGATCTTTACTAAGCTTTGCCCCACTGCACCGTTCACCTTTAAGTGCAAGAGTTTTGTCAGAAGTACACTTGTAAAAAAAAGTCCGGTCTCATTGATGTTAATGTTTTTCAGTTCTATGGCTTAGATAATTTCTTTCAAGTCTTCCTTCCAATTATCGGCTGAGCACACATCAACAGCATCACTTTCACCACATACAGCTTGAAGGTAATTCCATTTCATTGTTTGAATCCATCTAGCCACCCTGCACTCGCTTTGAAATCTGTTTTTACTAATACAGATGTGAAATGTTCAGCCTTTGCTCTAAGAGGAGAGCCACTCTCTGGGACTTTCTTGTATCGTGTGTGTATGAACCACTTCAGTACACAGTTGTCCACATATGGATTTTACGGTCTTCTTAATCTTTTCCTATCTTGTCCACTATCATTTTCATTGCTCAAAATGTGAAAGTGTGTTAGGGAGAATTTTGAAGTCCTTTCCACTTCCTGATTTATTTTTAAGTTCCTTTTCCACTTCCTTTATCACTGCTACTTTTTTGCCCAAAGTTAATGATTTATAGGACTGTGGCTTGGACAGTGACATCATGACACACACACACACACACTACTGTACAGTATGCACTAAACAAAATTAAAACTAAACAATAAAACAAACTTGCACGTCACAAGAATATCACTCCAACTGAATCACTAAGAACAGCGCATGTAACCACTCGAGAGGATTGACCTTGACTAATGGAGTGCACAACTGTACATGTAAGCAAAAACTTATGGTTGAGTAGAAAAACAATACTGCATAGTACATTACAACTTACAAAAAGTTCGAATTAACCAAAACAAAATTTGAACAATCCACGATTTTTTAACATTGTTTTAAAATAAAATTCACAGGACTGGGTGAAAAATTTGAATTAAAGATAATTTTTAATTATGGAAGTTTGAATTAGTCAGGTTCCATTGTACAATAATTTACTTTAGTGAAAGAATAAACCAAAGATACAAATTAGAATTTTGTGAATACGTTTATGAATATTGAAAGTTATTTCCCCCTGGTCAATAATCCAGCCACTTTGTGAAAGTCCTCACAGATAGCAGCAGCATCTAGTCCCAGAAATATAGGGGCTTTTCCCGCCACATTTCCAAGCAGCCAACTTTGCAGGTATATTATTATTATTAGCACCGCGTCTTACTACTCGTTCGGGTTATACGCACTTACGCTAATGTGTAATGGTAGGGTGATTGTGAGTTGAAATGGAGGACCTACAGTTTAACGTGGAATCCGAACCACGGTGGAGGCCTGGCATTCCCCACATTCACAAGATGTCTTGTCAGAGGTGAAGGAAGGGTTTGGTAATCAGATAAATCTGTGCCGGGACCGAGGATTGAACCCCGGCCGCCAGCACAGAAGTCTGACACCTTACCCCTAGACCGCCAGGTCACCTATGCAGGTATAAAAGTCACTTACAATATGTGCCTTATTAAATAAATTAATATAATTTGCCTATATTTTTCTATCGATTTGATCATTTTAAACTTAGAAATCACTAAGATTTTCGTGTAGTAGCATTCCTGTTTCATTATTATTTACTATAAATACACATATAATTGAAAAAATTCACACAAAATTCTAATACACATTCTAAATTTAACATACAAAGGTTCACATTTTAAAATAGTTAAAATGCATGCTTGTTGAAATAACTTTCTCAAGACACTCGCAAGGCCAGCATAGTGTGTACCATTGCAATGTAAATATTCTGGATACTTCATTATTTACCAAACTCACAACCATGTTCATTTAAGTAACACGTCCTCTAAATATAACAGTTTTGATACTCTATTTTACAAAATTAATGGGTCACTTGTGAAATGTCGTTGACAAGTTTTAGCAACTTATAAAATATTAAACACTCAGGGTAACTATCAACACACCATCCCCAGATCATTTATCTTCTTTGTTGTTTTCTATATAAGGAAGTTCTGTTGCTGCATTTTATGGTTTATTTGGGAAGTGTCATACCTTATTACTAGAGATGTCACGATACCTGTTTTTCTCGATTCCGATTAAGTTCAACCTCGATTCTTGAAATTTCCTATTTTATTATTTTCCGAAGTATCCGACTCACTAATTTTTGCTGGTCTTGTTTCATTTTTATATGTGCTGGAATATATTCCATATCTTCTTTTTGATCTCTAATATTTATTTCATACAGTCTTGTTGAAAATTCTGGAAAGGTAGTGTTGTGGCATTTCTTCATATAGCTTTGTATTTTTCTGCAAGATAATTGTAATTCCCGCCTCAGAAATGTTTGTTGATATAGGTGAATTTAAACCTATTATTGGATTGTTTGGTTTACCAAAATTATTAATGGTACCTTGTCCACTTTTATCACTGTTTTTTGTTGTGTTTATTTTATTTTTTATTTCAATTGGTACACTTTCTTTTGTAAGATTATTAGAAAAATGGTTGAAATTTTTTTCATCTGGATATATGTTTATTGCTTTATTATTAGTGATATTCCCAAAATATATATCAAATATTTGTAGCTCGTCCATATTATCCTGTGCTGCATTTGATGAATCTTTTCCATTGTCTTCTAACATTTGCATTTTGCTTTTATTTTCATTGTTTTCAATACTCACTGGATTAGAACTCTGCTCATTATTATCCTTTATCCCAACAAATTCTTTTATTAATATATCGGTCATGTTATTCTCATTTTGTATGTGCATATTTGTTTCTAAAAATGACTCTTTTCCAATTAATTGAAAGTCTTTAGAATCACCTTGCTTTACTTCTACACTAATATTTTTGGGGTGGATGATTAATTTGGTTTTATTTGGGAATACATCTTGTATCCTAACAGGTTCTAAATTTAGATTTGTGTTATTATGTTTTGTGTATTGTGAAAACATTTGTTCATCTATTAGTTCACTTTTATTTAAAAGTGTGTCGGTTTCTAATGTAATTTGAGACGTTTGTAAATTCTTGAATATTTGTTTTATCAAATCATTTTCCCACTGATTTCTATTTTCCAAAGAAATTGTTAAATTATTTCTGTCTATTACATTTGAATTTTGAATAAGATCTAAAGTAGAATCTTTGGATTTGTTGGTGTCAATGTTTTGTATGATGGCTGCAATATCATCCAAGTTAAATTTGATCAATTCAATGTCTTTTCTGACTTTACCTAAATTTTCATTTGTTTCATTTGTGACATCAAGGTTTATTGAATAGTTTGGTGCTATTTTAATAGGTCTATCTATTTTGTTCGGCCTAGCAGTTTCACTTTCATCGTAATTTAAAGAAATATAATTCTTCTGCACCACCATGTAATTTACCAGTGACTCTAATGATTTTTCTAAACTGTCATTTTTATTCTCTTCTTTAGTGTACATTTGGTCAGATACATTCATTTGAGGATGAATGGCAGCCTCTCCAGAAATATTTAAGGTTACTATATTTGTTTTATAGTTGTGCTCACTGGTTCTGTCTTGATTTTCATTTCCTTCCACAGTTAAATAATCATCATCATTTTCATAGTTCCTATCTTCATTTTCTCCATTGTAAATACTGTCTACATATTTCTCACTGTCAATGCTCATGTTTGTTTCATTTTTTGAGTTAATCGATTCAACAAGCCTACCAACTTCAATATGTGTTAACTGTGCAGCAAGTTTTTTTAAGAGTGGTGCAATGTCTCTGTTAGTGTAGCTAGATGTAAGCACATTTTGTGTGGCTTTTATTATTTCTTCAGCTGCCATGTTGTATTTATGTAGCTCTGTAAAAATTTGAATTGCAATTTCCTTTTTCAGGCTCTGCTCACTTAGTTTGACTATTTGTTCTTGAAGTTCCTAAAAAAGTAATCACACATATATTTTAAATGAATATCAAATAGTGATCGAAAATTTACCACCTATATCACACATTCCAGCTAATGTTTGCCTAGTTCTAGCGGCGTGGCATGGAATGTTACTAGAGTTTGTCCATAATGTACATATGAAGTGTTCTTTTCATACAGCAACACTCATTGGTCAGGTATAATCTATATTAATAAAATGAGGAGTTTGTGTGTCCTATGAGCATTGCACAATATCTGCCTCATGTAGAAGTTAGAAATTTAAAAATTATTGGCCTCTTTGCACACACATGTGCACCCCAAAAGCTGAAATTTTTAGAAGCAAAGAAAAACGTTGCCATAGGTAGTCACGCAATGGATTGTGTAGCTACCACGGGGCAATGCTAGGTATTTCTGCTAGTCAGAAATAAAGTCATATGTAGCACAGAGACACATTTAGATTAGTCAAATGAGAGGAAACATATCACAGGCTCAGTTTTAATAAGTTCTGCTTACCCTGAAAACACTCCATGACACAGCCTAGTTTGTATTTTTAATCTTGATAGTTGAGAATTCTAGGTGTATATAAAATATGAAAACTATCTATATCAATAGAAGTTGCACAAATAAAACTAACATTCACTAGTAACACATTTAAAAATTCAGGTATTTTTTTAAACTGTTTACCTCTAACATAGTGCAGTTTGATGTACAAAGTTTAGATGTTTGCTTGTGTATTTTGTATGTATAAATTCATCCAAAGTGTAATTTGTCCAATCCCAGCCACTCTCCTTAAGACTTCTCTTATTCACATGTGCATTTTGTGAATTTATACAGAACCGTTATTTAAAAGTTACCTGCTTCGGTGGCTGCCTGTTCTAACACGCTACTCTCGTGTTATACTAGACTGTCGATGACGATGAGATTGAGGTTCAAATCTTGGTAGGATGTATTGACGGTGTTTTTTCCAAAATGGTTTTCCACTCTTTCTCAACACAAATGCAGGTACACTTCCTCTAAATAGAAACTTCCTAAACCCTAAAACCATTGGCGTAATTAGTACAAAAGTGTATAATTTGAATGGGTAGTAAGACGTGGTGCTATATTATATATAAAGTCTTGTGTTAACGATTGCTTAGGATGGTATTTAAATTAGTACATTTAAAATGTACTATTAATTATTAACAAAGTATTCTAAATTTTAGGGATAAGAAGGCTAGCTTCGAGAGAGTCTACCCACATTAGCATGGAGAAAAACTGGGAACATCACAGTGCTATATCATACATGTAAAACTATCCCCGCTACACCTGACTGGGATTCAAACCCTGACCTCCTAGTCATTAACATCTTCGAGCAATGTAAGTCTGATGTCTTAGACTGTTCAATCACTGTTAAAGAGGAAACTCTACTTTTACAGTACCATCAAGTTTGCATTACCTGACAACAGCCCATTGAGTCGCCACTACCTTATTGTGTGTGTCATTAACTTAATAGGGAGGGTAAGGTGACACTTTATATTATGTATTTAAATTCTTATTTGAGACACATCCATTACTGTTTTCAGCTTATGGACTGAGTCAGTTTTTATTCAAGCCATATATTTCCCACTAGCGGCTTGCTAGGCCTGTCGTAGTTTCATATGCCTAATAATCTATCTTAAAACTAGGACAGGCACAACATCCAGTCCCCGGCCGATAATTTATCAATGTGAAAGGATAAACCCATATTTTCGGTCATGCCGGGAATCAAACCCGGTACCCTTATCTAAGTAGGCAGACACACTACAATCTGAGCTAAGGTGTCAGACCGATATACATCTACGGAATATGTATATATTATATCTAACTCTCTGGCCTTAATTTTAACATTCATAGCCGCAAAATGTAAGCTCTTTGTTCAACCTTCTCCTAAGACACCTCCATCCAATCCCTAAACTGACACCCACCTCCTCATGTGAATATATAAACATTCAATCTTGTATAGTTCATATGTAGCCGATGATTTCTACACGTCCATCACAGACCCTGCCATAAAATACGAGTGAAGAGTATCCCTGGGCACAGGGCGACTTCTGGATAGCTCAGTGGTAGAGTATCGGTGTACTAAGCCAAAGGTCCCGGGTTTGCTCCCCATGTCCTTTTGCCATTTTTCATTTTAAAGAATATGATATTTAGATGCAGCTATAACCGTAGCTAACAACTATAATAGCGTGTCTCTTTAATTGATTCAATCTTAAGTTTATATGTACATTCAAAATTGGTATTCCTTTATATTATTCTTGTATAAATGATATATTTGAAACCATCATGACTATTTTAATGCTATTAGTTTTCTCTTCCTTCACCTTTGACTTAAATTCAAAAGCTGGAATTTGATAACTGGCTGGGGCATTATTTGCAATATTTGGAATTGTCTTTTGTCATTTTTTTTAAGCACCTCATCTTACTAACCGTTAGGCTTATACACCTATGTACTAATTACGCTAATGGTTTAAGAGATGAGGAAGGTTGAATTTAGAGGATGTATACCCACATTAATTCATGAAAGGAGATTGAGAAACCGTTTAGGGAAAACCACCCTCAGTGGACCTGACCAGGATTTGAACCCTGATCCCCTCATCTTCAGCAGGCCAGTCTAACACATGAGTGCCACCTTAGACCATTAGGCCACTGAAGGTTATCTTTTTCCAGTTGACACCAAATAACATACATAAAAAACACTTTAAATACTTGTAATTTGATCTTGTCTGAATACTTACATTAGTTAAGATGGGAGTGTAAGGAATGTGAGAAAAGGTCAGCGTTTTTGCATTTCCTTTAACAAAACATTTTTTTGCCAAAATAAATCAAATATTGTTCCATTAGAAACATGTAGTTTATTTTTCTTCACACGGTGATATCAACATTCTTGAATATCTGTTATGAGCATAGCAGCATTGGATGAGAAACTTTTTAAATGGAGAGAAAAAATTGTTATTAAGTTCCAGGACACCCTTGACAGATATTCAACAAATATTGATATCACCATGTTAGGAAAATTAAACTTTTTGTATAGAAGCAACATTATATTTTCATTAAATAACTTTTTTTTATAAGAAATGCAAAAACACTGTCCTATTATTGTTTTCCCTGCATCCCCACCCTAAGATAGCTCTCTATTTTACTTCTATATAATTTATAGATATGAAGTTTGTGCACTTTGTTTGACACACATTTTTATCTATTTTAATTAAAGAACAATCTTTCATTTTGTCATGATGATGCATTTTATTTTTGTATTGTACAAATGGATATAAAACTAGATAAATGTTGATCATATTTATGGCTGTGTGAGATCATAAACCACCTGCTCCTAATACTGTATTATTCTTACCTGTATTTGATTGGAGATGATTCCCAACATGGCGGCATGTTGACTTTTATTCTTGGTGATCTCCTCCATGGTTTCTCTTAAGCTCAGCTTGATATTATCTTGTGCAGCAGTTAAAGCAACATCTAGGTGCTTGGTATCTGCATTGCTCTGCTCTGACGCTTGTAGTACAGTGTTGGTGGCATGGGTCACAGTGCGGATCACGTGACTGTTGTGGGATTTAATCAGCTCATGCAACTCCTCAATCCCTTCTTCAGCTGTTGTACAGCTGTAAATATTGCCATCAGGAAAATAAATAGTCTACACATAACACCACCCAACAACATATTGTTTTTAAACCATGCTTTTTTTATGTCCCATTAATATTTGTTACTTGATTAGAAATTTCTGGTGCGACAAGAGATTTTTTCATGATTTAATAGTAATAGCAATACTGATATCAACAAGACCATGGACATGCTTCGGTGGCCGCATGGTCGAAGGCGTCACTCTCTCAATAGACTAGGCTGACAATAATGATAAGGAGATCAGGGTTTGAATATCATTCGGGTATACTTAGGATAGTTAGGTGGTTTTCCCTAAATGGTTTTCCACTCTCCTTCTACACAAATGCAGCTACACTTCCTCTAAACTCAACCATCATCATCATCCCTAACTCATTAGCATAATACATATTTGTTTTCTGAGTGATTATAGACTAAATTGGTTCAGTACTCCTTAAATACGTTTACTTTCAAAATATTATATTTATTATTATTATTATTATTTAACACTGTGTCCTACTACCCCATCGGGCTATACACACATGTACTACTTACACTAGTGGATTAGGAGGGCTGAATTTAAAGAGAGTTTACTCACATCTGCGTAGAGAGTGGAAAACCATTTTGAAAAACCACCTTCAGTACACCCGACCTGGATCCAAACCCTAATCTCCCCTGGATTCGAACCCCAATTCCCTGTCATTGGTAGTCCAGTCTATTGCACGGGTGACGTCTTAGACCATTTGACCACCGATGTAGGTAATATTTGTATACAAAAATCAATTTGAGTGTTTTTCCTACATGCCTAGGAAACAGAACATTCTTTAAACATCACATTTAGAAGTATTATTTTATTGGCTA
The DNA here is from genome assembly GCA_902151425.1 of Timema shepardi. Taxonomy (NCBI): domain Eukaryota; kingdom Metazoa; phylum Arthropoda; class Insecta; order Phasmatodea; family Timematidae; genus Timema; species Timema shepardi. Next base: position 31,869 of record CABFVX010004964.1, read on the forward strand.
ACCCCAAAACAGACACTAAACTAAGAGTTCTAAAAGTTTTATTTCACTATTGTATTCTAGAACAAACTTGGTGGTGTAGAACATGTACACATTAATTTTAAGTTTTAACTTTAAAATATTTATTTTACATTTGTTGCTGGTACATGCATCTTAAATCAACTCTAAAAGGAAACTAGCTTGAACCAAATTTTTATTTTAGCAAACATAAACCAGTCCCACATTCAGAGGAGTAAATATTCTACTTTAATAATAAATCAATCTTTGGACAAAGGTTTCATTTGATCTTTATTTTAGTGGCCCCATAGCTTAGGATTTTTGCATGAGAAGATGCAAAGTGACAAATGTTAAAAAAAAAACTTCACAGTGTGAGCTCGCAAGCGAGCATCTGCCACTGTTAGCGATAATAGTGCCAACACTTGCAGATAGAGCGTGTCATGTGCCCTTCGGCTGTTAATCTCAGTTTTACAAATCAGAGCTGCTACTATTTTTTAATACAAGTAGTTCTGCTTTTGTCCTCACGAGGCTTAGTTTGACCTTGTGGCAGACCAACTGTTTCACAGATAAATTCTGGAAGGGCCGGGGATTGAACCCGGGACCACTGGATCTGTAGCCAGAAACTCTGATCACTAGATGACAGAGGTTATCTTATTTTATTTTTTAATAATGTTCCATCAGTCATTCCACCCTAAAGAGGTTCAGGTATATCCTTCATCTTGTTGGTGACAAAGAACCCCCAAAGTATTAATGGTTAATGCCCACCTCAGAGTCAATAACCCTTTGGCTTACAAACAAGTTTGAAAAAGTAACTTGCCATATTGTTACACTTTTATCGTTTAAAATACATAAATATTGGAATTGGCTGAGCTTATTATTTTTATTGTAATAGAGTATGTAAAATATTACAAGTTAAGTGAACACTAGCACTTTTTATAGATATTTTTTAGTGCATTTATCACAAGTGCTATTAACTACTGGTACACATTCTATGGAATGAGGAAGGTGATTTAAAGGAAATGCACCCACATTAACAGAGAGAGTGGATGAAGAAATGACGCCAAAATCATATAAAAACCATTCTCAGTGCAACTGGCCAAGATGTCAACTTTGATCTCTTTCATTAGTGATCAAATAAAAGGCTATCCTGAAACACATTTGATTGTGTGGACACTGGTGTGGGTGAAAATAGTTTGTTAGATTTGAACTTATTGGGCTGGACATATTTTTAACAAAAATGAAATACCCATTTTAAATAAATCTTTTTACCTGTTGGTAATGGTATCTAGTATTTTCTCAAGCACTAGTGTGAGTTTATTTTCAAGCTGTGGTTCATCTTGTTGGATGCGATGACAACTTTCAAGGAATAGGTTTTGAGTCATTATCAACATCTGGAAGCTGGATTCATGTTTTCTGCCGAGGTCACTAAACCTTCTTTGGATCAGGTCAGCTAAGGCTTCCATTGAAAGTTCCAAAGAAGCTAAGAGGCAAACAGGTTCAACTCTTGGTGTCATTTGAACAGTTATGACATTGATTGTGTATAAATACATACCTGTTGATTCTTAATTTATATGAGGGTAAAAGCAGAAACTATCTTTTTTCACATACAGTTCAAAAGCAAGTTAGGTTTAATTGATTTGTTTTTTTGTGTTGTCTCAGGCAATACTAACTCCTACATTGTGTTAAGTGTCTCTAATGAGTAGTAATATAAAATTATGTTTATAATTTTAAATTAGATAAGGTCATCTTTATTTGTAATGACCTACAAATAGAAGTACTTGTACAGTAGGGCTCACCATGCCATTAGTAATTGACCAATAAGTTAATACCTGTATAAACCCGCTTCAGTGGCAACATGGTCTAAGACGCTACTCTTGCAATACAGTAGATTGCTGATGACAGGGAGATCGTCATTTGATCTCAGTCGGGTGCACTGAAAAGGTTTTTTTCCTAAAATGGTTTGCCACTCTTCCTCCACACAAATGCAGGTGCACTTCCTCTAAATTAAACCTTCCTATTCCTTAACACATTAGTGTAGTTAGTACATAGGTGTATGAGTTGAACAAGTAGTAAGACATTGTAGGCCTACTTAAAAAAAACTTGTACAGTAAGGCTCACTATGGCATTAGTGAATGATCAATAGTAATTAATACACCGAAAAAATAGTTGATGATGAAAAATACAGGTCCATCATTAGTTACCATTAATGTCAATAATCTGCCAACCCAATTATTACAACATTATTACTACTGTTTTTAATTTAATCATTGACCATGACGTAGATCCAACAAAAAATACTGCCCCAGAGAGTCAAGGTTTAATCCTGAGGGGATGCACTGAAGGTTGTCAATTAAATGTTAACTTGACACTAACTGAACTATCCACGATCGCTTTCTAGTCACCGATCTCAACCTCCAAGCATACTTGTGTAGCTAATTATATTCCATTCACGATAGGTTTTTACCTGGATGACAGTTTGAAAATCATTTGTTTAGGTTTTGGGTTGCCAACACATGTAAAATATCACAGTTTTGTTATAAATGTAAAGATCTTTAATTACCTGTTATGTATTACATTTAAAATACCGTAAACTTAAGTTTTCTCATACTATTTAATTTTTTTAAATAATTTCTTTTTATCCAGCTCGAAACAATATTTTAAACATAATTAAAAGCACTTATTTTTCATTTTGGAACGTTATTGATTATGTTTAGTATAGTGCACACATCAATACCTTTTAATACTGGCATCTTATTTACTTGGAAAAGAGAGAATTATTGTCATTTTTTACTTACAATAAATGATTTTATGATTATTATATCATATTTTGAAATATTTAACTGAATAAAATATTTTCATCAACTGCTTGTCTGCATCATTGTAAAAAACTTGTTTACCGTTCGTTATGTTCAATCATATGGTTTAGATTCGTCCGTCGCCATTTTGAAGCTATGTTCGTTAGAAGTTTTTGTGAAAGTGGTGTGAATATTTTTTTAAGTGGAATAAAACTATAAATAAACTTTGTGTCCGACCTCAAATAAATATATAAATAATATTGGCCTAAATTACTGTGGTTAACTATCATATTAATATATTACCATCTGTTTTCATTACAGTCATCCAAAGTGATAGATGTCAGCTGTTGGTGTAGTGATATATATTAGGGATTACTTCTAGTAACATTTCGAGCTGTCATCCAGGTAAACTTAGCTCGGTAATGACTTATAGTACCACCAGTTGCTACAAGAGTGCACTGAATTACACTGCATTGAATGGCTCATTCAGCTGCACAGTTGATATGTTAAGCCAGACAATTTGGTCTCAAATCCTTGTATAGGGTAGTTTTTCTGAATTTCTACTCTACATTAGTTTTTTATACTCTCTAAAAGCTTATTCCATTGATGATCCTATTTTTACTTACTGTAATGATTGTCGTGGTCTGACTGGAATAATCCCCTTCGACCTAGTTGTACTATCAGGGAACGGAATCCATCCTGCACTTCCCTGCGTGTCGCATTACATAGGGACATAGAATCCTTCGATAAACTTTCTAGGATGTGTGTCCTTTGCAACATCTCGCTAGAAATATTATTCACCTAAAACATAGAAACACATGGAAATCCTCTTGCTTTTGAGCAATGAAATTTAATTTTTTATAATTTATAAAAAAAATTACTTTCTCTTGGTCCCTCAAAGAAAGAAGTATTTTTTTGATAGTAAAAAAAAATGAACTCAAGATTTTGATAAATGTCAGAAGTTTCATGACCCCCTGAAACTGAAGAGTGGTTTTCACGATGCTGTCTACCTTGGCCTGAAGCCGAAATCATTTTACTGATTGGGCGAAAACTTGGTATCTAGGATTATCATATGGTTGGTTCCCTCTAGGAGTTTTTGGAATTATATATTTAGCCCTAAAATTAAAGGTAGTTTGGTGAGGAAAAAAAGAGATTAAATTAATTTTCTCAAAATATGCCTCAATGAGTTTTATTAAATTTTGAAAGCCTATACACGCATTGTTTAGTATTACAAACAAGAGTTATTCTCATTTTCCAATAAAAATGGCTTTAAGGGCACTTTATATTAGTGGAAATTTCCAATTTTGATCATGTCTCTGCAACCATTTCAGATACGAAATAACTTGTCATTCTAAAGATTATTATTAAATACAAAACAAAACTTTTTTTAAATACATATTTTTTTATAAGACCAATACTGTTTCTGGGCTAGTTGAAAATATTTTTTTTATAGAGCCCTTTGAAACTAATTGTCATGCTCTTTGATGGACAGAGATACCCCTTTTCCCTCACTATTTCTGTAAGAGTAAGTATTAATTCATTTATGCTCTTTATTGTAGTGTTTCTGTAACAATGTATATTATTTTGTTTCACAAATTTTATGAATTGTTAGTAAATGTCTCTTAGGATAAAAGAGAGTGATAGTTTGTGTGGTACACCATATTATTTATTTCTCTTACTACCCTTTCAGGTTATACACTTATGTACTAATTGCGCTAATCTGTTAGGAGGGAGGAAAGTTGAATTTAATGAAAATATACCCACACTTGCATGAAGAAAGCGTTGGAAAACCATTTAGGGACAGCCACCCTATCATTATACCCGACTGTGATTCAAACCCCAATCTAATTGTTATCTGAATTTTAGCCCTATTGAGAGAGTAATACCTTAAACCACTCGTCCACTGAAGTGGGTGATAAAAATATTATATAACTAATCAAAACATGAATACATTAAAGTAAAGAGAAATATACTAGAAACTTGTGAAAAATCATAAGATTAGGCTCTCATGTTGTGGACTTAAATGTGGGGATGCAGGGGATGTAAGAGAAGGTCACTGCATTAACAGTTTTTAAAGCAAAAGTTTTTTTTTTATAAATAAATAAAATATTACTTCAGTAGGAACTTAGAGCTTAATTTTCTTCACATGAGGATATTAACAATTGTTTAATGTCTGTAACGAGCATAGCAGCTTTAGATAACAAACTTTTCAAATGAAGAGAAAAAGTTGTCATTAAATTCTAGGACATCCTTGTCAGATACTCTACAACTGATGATATCACAAGGTTAATAAAATTAAACTCTATGTTTGTACTGGAGAAATATTTTATTTATTTAGGGAAAAAAAAGTTTTGACATAAAAACTGTTTAACATAACACACTGACATTTTCTCGCGTCGACTACACCCCCACCTTAAATACAATTGATTATTTTCCTAACAGGAAATATTCACACAAACAAATTTATATATATATATATATATATAATTAAATTTCCCTATTTTTAATCTACACAATGTGTACACTTATAGGCACCGTTCTTATCTTTACTATGGCTTGGTCTTATAAACTACACCATAGTGCAAACCATCAAGGTAAGCTCACTACTTCTCACCTGGTGAATGGAAGGAACATCTTTGTTAATAAAGCATTTCTACTGAATAATCAATTTCTACCAAAATATGCACAAATATAATACATTGTTAGCAAAGTTAGGAAGAATGTTGGAGGTGTGAATGTCTGAATGCTTAAAGTAACACTTTTGTAAACAAGAGAATATAAATAAAAACAGCACACAGCACTACATGGCCATCTTCAAGGTAACGAGCATCCAGCAAGACAAGAACACCAAAATAGGTAGGAGGTTGTGTGCGCATTCGTACCGTCCATGAATGTGGGTATGCGCATGAGCAGATGTCACTAGTTGTGAGTCGAGACTCGTGAATAAATGTTCTCAGCATAGCCTGTGGTGTTGTCCGTGCTCAGAGCAAAGGACTCCTGACACTTCCCCTAGAGTCGAGGATCACAAGAAGAAATAACATCCTTATGTCATGGCAGCCATCCCAGCAGATTTTTTGCACCAAGAATGCTTTGATCTTGGCAAAGCCTTGGTCAGAAAATCAGCTACTTGATTCTCAGTCGATATGTGATTCACAGTGAGAGACTTGTCCTGCATTGTGTCCCTGACAAAGTGGTAGCTGTGTTTGCTCTTTGAGTGGAATATTTTGTTCTCGGCCTGTGCGCTTCGGTTGTCACAATATATTGCTAGATCTGCCAATTCATGGATAAAACGTTGGATATAAATGGCCTCTTTTACACATTCTGATAAGGCCATATACTCGGCTTCTGTGGTGGACAGAGCCGCTCACCCTCCTTTGTTTCCTAGAGTCCCAAAAAATTGGGCTTCTATTGAACATGAATAGATATTATTGGTTCACGATAGGTTTTTACCTGGATGACAGTTCGAAAATTATATGTTTAGGTTTTGGGTTGCCAACACTTGTAAAAGATCAATGTTTGGTTATAAATGTAAAGATCTTTAATTACCTGTTATATATTACATTTAAAATAACGTAAATTTAAGTTTTCTCATACTATTTCATTTTTTTAAATAATTTCTTTTTATCCAACTCGAAACAATATTTTAAACATAGTTAGAAGTACTTATTCTTCGTTTTGGAACGTTATTGATTTGGTGTAATATAGTGCACACATCAATACCTTTTAATATAGGCATTGTATTTACTTGGAAAAGAGAAAATTGTTGTCATTTCTTTTACATACAATAAATGATTTTATGATTATTTTTTCGTATTTTGAAATATTTAACTGAATAAAATATTTTCATCAACTGCGTGTCTGCATCATTGTAAAAAACTTGTTTACATTCATGTTCAACCATATCGTTTAAATTCGTCAGTCACCATTTTGAAGCTCTGATCGTTAGAAGTTTTTGTGAAAGTGGTGTGAATATTTTGTTTAAGTGGAATAAAACGATAAATAAGCTTTGTGTCTGTCCTCAAATATATAAATAATATCTGCCTGTGGCTAACTATCACATTAATATATTACCATCTGTTTTCATTACATTCATCCGAAGTGATATATGTCAGCTGTTGGCATAGTGATATATTAGGGATTACTTCTAGTAACATTTTGAGCTCTCATCCAAGTAAACTTAGGTCGTTAACGAATTATAGCCTGTATAGGATTGGCTATCCTCAGCGCAATTACCCCAATCAGAGTCTACAAACCCTTTCCATTTTTCTGGATCTATCCTGTAGGTTAGTCAGACATCGCATGCTCCCTTCAAGTACCCGAGAACCCGCTTGCCTGTGTTCCAATAACTTGCCCCATAACAATTGTTGAATTGACCCAGGTAGCTGACAGCGAAAGCAATGTCAGGCCGGGTTGATGTAAACAGGTAACTAAGAGCTTCTACCAGTTCACGATAAGGAAGCTTCTTGTTTTCTTCAATTGGTCCCTGACTTCCCTTCAGTTCTGCACATGGGTCAATAGGCGTACTTACTGGCTTACAGTTGGTCATGTTAAAACGAGCATCTCAAAATGCTTACCCAGCTCTGTTCCTAGGTCAGCGATTGTTTTTGGGTTTTTTAGACTCAATTAAAATATCGTCTACGTATGTCGCTATCAATGTCGCATCTTCCCCTGGACCGATTTGGGACAAGCACAGATCAGATTTTGTGGGAGTGGCGCCAAGTTTCTCAAGGGTTTTATCCAGCTTGTTGTACCAACTCCTGTCCTCTTGGTGCAACCCATACAGGAACTTATTCAGAAGGCACACTTTGTTACCTTTAGGGAATACGTTCAACATGATCCTGGCCTTGTTGCCGGTCGAGCTATTACTCTCGGACTGTATGATGCTTTGTAATACCTTCTCATAGTCTTTCGGAATCTCTATAGGGATTTCTTCTTCAAGTTCACCATTCAAGTAGGCTATAGTGATATCAAATTGTCTGAATTTCATGCCGAATCGCGCTGCCACTGATAACATTAGACAAATTGATCCGATTTTGTGCCACGGGTATCAAAGTCTCTGAAAAATGAATGCCAGGTCGTTGGTTGAATCCTTATGCTACCAACCTTGCCATCTTCTTCTCATTCGTGCTACCAGGTTGTGATTTGTTGCGCAAAACCATGCAGACCCCGATGACTTGCTTGTTCAGGTCGATTGACAAACTTCTACGTACTATTCTTTAGAACAGATTTCATCTCACCCATGATAGCTTGGAACAATTCTGAAGCATCAGGACTCATCATTGCCTGCTTCATTGGCACTTCAGAGATGAAAGTTTGCTCGACCTCCTCGACAATTTCAGTTTGTTCAGGGACACCGGGTTGATACATCTTCCTTGGCCTTCCCCTCGAGCCTGTCCTTACAACCTTCGGTCGACCACGTCCTCTTGGCTGATGTGGGTTTTGAGCTTTGATGATGTCGTTGTCGTCATCCACTTCACAAGGAATGTTGTGTTCGACATCCACGATGTCGACCGACGGGTACGAGTGGCTCTGCGTCATCTGGGATCTGATGTCCAATTTTCTTCCTCATGTGGAGGATTTTATTTGAGGTCCAAGTGACGTCGATCATGCCTTGAGCATACATCTTTTGGAGTTTTCGAATCGTCAACATCATCAGCATCATCGGTGTCCTTGAGTTCGTCCTCTGCAAATTTTACATCGCAGCTGATAATTTCCTTCCTTTTTTTCGATGAACAGTTGTGGAAGGCTTTAGATTCCTCCGAGTATCCAAGGAAAATTCCCTCCTGACCCTGCTGCTCGAGCTTACCTTTGCCAGGTTCTCGAACAAGGTAAAAGACACGACTGCCAAATACTCTCAAGTGTGAGATATTGTGTGGTTTACTGGTCCATGCCTCAAACGGTGTGAAACCATTTAAGCTTTTGGTGGGTGAGCGGTTTCGCTGGTAGTTGGAGGTGTTGATTGCCTCAGGCCAAAACGAATTCGGCAATTTGGACTCCATCAACAGACATCTGGCTACATCGAGAAGTGTACGGTTTTTCCTTTCAGCTACACCTTTCTGCTCTGGGTTATGAGGAACAGTCAGTCTTTGGGTGATCCCTTGCTTCTTCAAGTATTTATCAAACTATAGGCTCCGTGTATTCGTGACCATTATCAGATTGTAAGTACTTGACCTTTTTGCCCTGCTGATTTTATACGAGTAGTGTTGAAAACCCCAGCCCTTGACTTCAGGGGCCTGCCTATGTCCGTGTGGATGACGTCCAATTATTGTGTTTTTCGTTCATACTTATCAGGAAACTTGGTCCTTAACATTTTCCCCTTTGAACATACATCACAGTCTGGTTTAGTTGTTAGTGAGAGTTGCACTCCGGTCACGATCTATTTGCGTACTTCATCTATAATGTCTCTCGTGTCCATGTATCCGAGTCTTATGTGTAATAATTCGAGCGGAACTCAAACCTGTTTTTGAGGGGGTGATGCGATATGAGTATCTTCTTCAAACTGGTGCACATAGTATAGATCCCCAAATCTCTCGGCATGTAGTTCAACTTGTCTGTTCAAGTTCACTACTTTTGCGCATTTTCTTGAAAAATAACATCAAAGCCTAGGTTGGTAATCTTACTGGCGGTTAAGAAGTTAGTCCTCAGATCTGGCATGTGCGATGCGTTGGTCACTACGACGTTTCTCTGGCTGCTTGATACATTGGCGTTAAACAGTAACATTCCTTTTCCGATAATTTCCGTCAAGTTGTTTGTGAGATTTAACGTATCACACTTCTTGACATAGATTTCGCGGAAATCGTGGCACCACAATCGAGACACCATCTATGGTTTTGCGCTGTTCTCTCAGCGGAATGAAAACACGTTTCCAGTTTCCGATGTTCTTGCCATTGTACCAACATTGACATTTTGCAAGTGTAGCATCACACTTTTTGTATTTTGAAATCACTTTTGTTTTTGCCCCGGTTTTCTTCTTGAATAATTTTGTTTACCACTTCTGTTGAACATGGCATCCGACGTTTCGCCATGCGTGTTAATTTTTTGAGCATCGTTTTCTTCGATGAGCTTAGCCCGTAGGCCTTCCAGTGTTGGTAGCTCGTAACGCGACTCAGTTGCGCACCTGGACCCCAAATTTTGAAATATGTGAGTAGCGATTCGCTAGAGTAGTTCTCTCATCTCACACACAATCTCGCAATCAAATAGCGAGAGGATTCTACTCACCAGCCTCACACTGTGTGAGACAAGCCTTGTCTGTCTAGTAGAGCGTAATATAACAAAATGAATGCCATCCCCCTCTTCGGTTGCAACATTCTGAGAGGGATTTTCTTGAAAAAAGCCTACCATTGTACAAAATAGGTTTACAGAAGAAAATAATATTCTTGCTTTGTACACTTTATTCAATCCTTCAATAAATGTATTTGTTTGGGTCAAAATATAATAAAATATCTTAATTTTTTTGAATTTATCCTGTGTGGGTACAGTGACATTTTCATAATCTAGAGTTTGCGTCTTCAAATCCTGTCATCTCCATTTTTTTTAAAATCAGACTGAAAACAGAACTTTAATTCTAAATGATTGTATTAGTAAGTGTATAATTTGTTTTAAATATTTTTTATAGAAGTATACAAGGTATTTGAGCCTGTAGACTACCATAATATTCGTTTAAAATAATTTAACGAGGTAGAACATTTAAAACAGTACATTAATTTCGAAATTTTGTGTGTAGGTGATTATTTATAAATTAAGTTAATGGGTTTTATGACATAAAAATTTACACATTTAAAAATAAGGCTAAAGCAAGCTAATTATTATTCGCATAGTAAAAACCTTTAGGGCATATTTAGGTTTTAAAAATAGTTGCGAGAATAATATTTCACTGAATTATAATTATTAACAAGTGACTCAAATTCAGATATAAAATTAAAATAATTAACTCGAGTTGTGATTGAGTTCATGAACTTCTGAGTTACAGACAAGCACACTACCAAGTAAACTAAAGTGAATATTGAGTAGAAGGCCCGTTCAACTTCTACTCATAGAACCTGAGAAAATGTTGAAACAACAAACTTAGATGCAAACAACTGGAATAAAACCAAACAAATTGTTTTACACGATGCGCTCAATACAATTATAATGTTTACTTTCAGTTACATATCTTGTATAGTGGCGTGTTGTGGCATCTCATCGCCTCAATCCTTTGACAAATCATGGTTTTACAGTGTTGTCAAATTGAAAACTCATTTGCAAGCGAAACAACGCTACACAGACTTGAACGACAGTAGAAATCTTTCAAAATTAGCTCTGTTTCAGTACAACCTGCGATTTGCGAGTTTGCTCGCTAGCAAGTATTTTCGCAAGTTTCAAAATTAGGGTTCTTGAAATTTTCGGATGTCGATGGTAAACTATACAGCAACATAATGGCCAACTGGTCTGGATGTATGTCGACGTCCATTTCAGTAAGCTTGTCGACAGTGTTGAAGAATTCGTTCAGGTGGTCTCGTATGTCTCCTCTGTCCTCCATCTTGTGTAAAGTCATTCTCTTTAAAAGTGTTGCTTTCTTTTCCAGACCTTAGGACTGATCAATATCTCGCAACCTCGTCCACATGGCACACTACATGTCACAGTTTTTTTTTTTTAGCTGTTTAAGCTCTTTGGAGATATTGACAAGATTATGTCTGATCTTGCCTTCTGAGTTTCTTTCCCATTCTAGCACCTTGTTGGCATTTTCGTTATCACCCGGTTACGATTTTGCATTTGTGCTTATAACGAAATCCCACATGTTGTTTTTCACTAGCACAACCTGCTTTTTCAATTTCCACGTGTCGTAATTTTATTTGTTGAGCCATATATTTCTTGCGGTGTTTGTGTTCATCGTGGTTTGTGGCGGTTTCACCCATGCTATGATTTGCGAGTCACAGTTCAATTATTAAGTTGTAACTTGTACTTATTTTATTTGCGCACCTGTGCCCATAACCTTTCGGCAAAGTAAAGAAGAATATCGTAGACGTGAATGTCTGAAGGAACAAAGTAACACTTTTGTAAACAAGAGGATATAAATGAAAACAGCACACAACACTACATGACGATCTTTGAGGTAACGATTATCCAGCAAGACTAGAAAACAAAGAGGTAGGTCATGTGCGCATTTGTACCATATGTGAATGTGCATATGTGCATGCGCGGATGACGACACTAGTTGTGAGCCGAGACTCACAAACAAATGTTCTCAGCGTAGCCTGTGATCTCCTAGCTCTGTGTAAAGAACTCCTGACATATATAATTATAGATAGTTCTAACTTTAAAAAAAATGGTTTGCCCATATTTTTGGAAAAACTGTTCTTGCTTCATAGATTAATAAAACAGCAACTACAGAAGTGATTGCTTTGAGACTTGACTACTTTGATTGAGGAAAAGTTTGGAATAAAGAGAAAAATGCTAGGGCCATTTCTCATTCAATCTCATTTTTCAACTAGATTGATTATTTGTATTGCTTACTGTTAAGGGGTCAACCTAGTTGACAAGAGGTTTTACTCCACATTTATTTATTATTCTAGCCGACAAACTCGATCAGTATTTATTTAGCTATAAAATGTATTAATGTTTCATTTTGGGGTGTTTTCTCTTTATATTTAATGAAAAGGTATTTTACCTCAGTTTATTCTGTTTATATCAATAAGGTAAACATTTACCCACTTTTATTTTCTTAACTTTACCAACTTTTTTTATATGGGTGTATTCCTCCACCATCACTTTATTATGTATCCAAGCTAGTTGTTACCTTTGTAGTAATGTTGCTGATGCCTGTTGTGACTGTTGTGAGAAGGTTATCTCTGGTCAGCTCATTGAGAGACTTCTCCTCACTGCGGTATTGTTGCCATGGTATCAGAAACTGATTGACATCTTGGTCAAGTTTGTTTACAGATTCTGTTAGCTGATTTATTGGGCCTTTGACTTGATCACATAAAAGGCTTGTTGATTGCTGTGTTTAAGAAAAGATTATGATAGGTTTTTTTTACTCTGAGAGAATTACTTGGTCTAAGCCATCAGGAAATTGCGCAGCCATGTATTTGATAGCTACCCGGCTCAGTGACATAGTTAGCTAACATGCTTGTTTCGTGTTGAGCTAGACTGCCGAGGACGGGGAGATCGAGGTTCAAATCTTGCTTGGGTGAGCTGGTGGGGTTTTTTCCTCAATCGTTTTCCACTCTCCCTCCACGCAAATGGGGGCCCACTTCCTCTATACTAAACCTTCCCAATTCCTAACCCATTAGCGTAATTTGTACTTAAGCGTATAACCCGAATGGGTAGTAATACACGGTGCTAAGTATTATTATTATTGTTATTATTATTTGATAGCTGTACTAAATCTATAACAAGGGTAACAATACATAAATGTATTTTAGAAGACACTTTTGTAGTTTGTACTTCATGTCTTATTTTGTTTAAGTATCACTTACTGCAGGTTTGGGCAATACACATGTTTTAATGATGCAAATGACTTACAGATGAGGTTTTAAATTTAAGTGTACTTGCATTTGTGTGGTGAGAGTGTGGAAAAACCATTTAGGCAAAAACATGCTCTATACTCTCGACTGGGATTTTAACCCCAATCTCCCCTTCATCGGCAGTCTAGTCTATTGTGAGATTGATGCCTTAAACCAGGACTGACGAAGTCAAAGGTTTTTGAGAGCATTTGTCCTATATGTTGAAAATTTTCTGAGAATTTCTTTTACATTCCTGGGGGTATTTTCAACAGGAAAAATGGAATATTGGATCATTTCATGATTATTATTTTATTATAATTAATATTCTTTGATTATTATTTATTTTTATAATAAACAATTACATTGATAGTAAACAAAACAGTTATATTTTACTACTGGTCCTACTACCTTTACAAGCTATCCACGGCAAAATAGTTGAAATCTTTCTTTAGGAAAACTATTTAGGCAAAACTGAGGAAAACTGCTTCAATGACTAAATAGTCTAAGGTTTCATTCTCATGTGAGATTGGTCTGCTATAGAAGAGTAGATCAGGGTTTGAATCCTGGTCAGGTCTACAAAGGGTGATTTTTCCTAAATGGTTTTTCTACTCTCGTTCCACACAAATGTGGGTAGATTACATCTTCAATGCTTCCTTCCTTATCCTGACCCCATTAAAGTAATTATCATATATGCGATAACCCGAACAGGTGATAAAACGTGGTAATATATATATATATTATACAAACACTGCTGAGTTTTTATAACAAATTATATACTTGCATAATCATTTGTAAGTAAGCCTAGTTATAATTATTATATGGGCTAGTATCGCTACACCTTCCTAATATAACAATCTTGGTTGGGCAGAAAAAAATAAAATGTGACGTCAATGAAAAATGCATGGCAAGAAAATAATCTTGCATGGCATAAGTTTGCGAGCCCTGCCTTAGACTATTCGACCACAACTGTAATTACCACTTTTATAATTCTTTATTTAAGAATACACCTATTAAAAAGGTAGCAGCTAAACTATTTTAGATTTAAATTTTGGCAATTGATTAAAAGTGTTTCTATCTGTTGAGGTAAAAGACCAATTCCTAATCAAAATCATAATGAACATAATTCTTTGATTTCCATTCAAGAAAATGTATTATATTCCTGTTTGTATTCAAATAAAAACTAGTTTTTTTTAAGTCTTACCTTTATGGAGTATAGCCTTATAGCTTAGTCCTTAAATTATGTAGGGCTTTTTTTGATGATTTTCACCTGCTTCAGTGGCCGCATGGATTAATGTGCTACTCTCGTGTTAGACTGGATTGCTGAATACCGGGAGATCAAGGCTTGATTCTGGTCAGGTGCACTGAGAGTGGTTTTTTTTACTAAACAGTTTTCCACTCTCCCTCCACACAAATATGGGTGCACTTCCTCTCAATCAAACTTTCCTAATCCCTAACCCATTAGTGTAACTAGTACATAGGTGTATAACTCAAACAGGTAGTAAGACGCGGTTCTAAAAAATATAGTTTTTGACCCCCACCTCCCCCATGTATGGGATCGTAAGATTTTCTGACAACCTGCGTGCCCCTTTTCCCCTCTATCTTGTGTTATTTCTTATTATTTGGTAAAATAATTATATTATTTTAATTGTTTAGTTATTTTTAGACTAATATGACATTTTTGAAACTTTAAATGCAGTAAAATTAGGTTTAACACATCATAAGTAAATGAGATATAATGGAAATTTTATAATTAATAAAGTATATTTATTTTCTGGAAAAAAAATTGCAAGTTTTTTCTTTTAAATTTTGTATCACCATAAACAATGATTAAAAACTTTAAATAAGATGGATTCTGACCCCGTCTCCCGCTCATAAGAAAATAATGAACCCTTCTTTCAAAAAGCCTTATGCAAAAAAAATATAATTGCAATTTTTCTTATTATTTTTAGATAGTATGGATAAAGTATTTGTATCAATAATACTTAGCACAGTGTCTTACTACCCTTTCGGGTTATTTGCTATTTGTATTAATAAATTTAAACAAAACTTAAGTACATACTTCAAAATTCTAAGTTTTGCATGCTAACCCATCGTAAAACTGGGCTGTATTATAAATATAAATAATAATACATACCATAGTCTTATTGTATACTTCTTGAAACATATACAAATTTTTCTTGAGGTCTGCTACCTCTGAATTTGTGTCCATAAATGCTGTTTCAATATCCTCTTGTCGTCCTGTATAAGCTGCCTCAATTTTCTCCATTCGGCTCATACTTGCTTCCATACTGGACTGAAATTTATAAGATTTCTATAATTGTAATAAATAATAAATTATAAATGCTAAATCTTAATTAATAGTATACATTTTTTGATAAACAATTTTTTTACACGCAGTTAATTTTGCTTTTCGCCAAAACATTCTATAGTTATGCCACTTACCTTAAAAATAGTATAGTAGTGGAATCTGCATTTATTAACTAAAACATAAATTCCCTTTAAAGTTATATTTGCTTTCATAATGCTATTTTTTTAGCCCATTATTTGGGTATTGACATGTGTCCCTAAAATAGTACACAATTTTGGAGCCCTGTAAACACAATCACACACTTTTAGTTCAAGTTTATCAGCTGAAAAGAAATTTTATAATAATTATATTATACAGTATTTAAAATACCTGCCACAGCTTATAAGGACTTGTTTAAACACAATCTCACACCAATATCTTGTTAATACTTAATTATATTCATCCATACCATCACTACACACAAAAACAAACACAATATTGGGTCACTATGTTATGTACAAATACTTTGCTGTAAAATAAAATAAACCCTAAAATATATTTTCTTTGGTTGTTTAAGTGAGGATGTAGGGGATGTGAGGAAAGGTCGGTGTTTTATTAATTACTTTTTATAGCAAAACAATTTCTTGGTTAAAACAAATCAAATCTTGCTTCACTAGAAACATAGAGTTTAATTTTCTTCACACGGTGATATCAACAGTTGTTGAATATTTGCCATGAGCATAGCAGCATTAGATGAGAAACTTTTTAATGAAGAGAAAAGGTTGTCATTAAATTCCAGGACACCCTTGACAGATATTCAACAACTGATTATATCACTGTGGTAAGAAAATTAAACTTTATGTTTATACTGGAAAAATATTATTATTATTATTATTATTATCACCACCGCGTCTTACTACCTGTTCTGGTTATACACACTTACACTAATGTGTAATGGTAGGGTTATTGTGAGATGAAATGGAAGACCTACAGTTTAACGTGGAATCCGAACCACGGTGGAGGCCTGGCATTCCACACATTCACAAGTTGTGATTAATACACGCCTTGTTAGAGGTGAAGAAAGGGTTTGGTAATAAGATAAATGTGTGCTGGGACCAGGGATTGAACCCCGGACTCCCAGCACAGAAGTCCGACACCTTACCCTTAGACCACCAGGTCACCTTGTATTGAAGAAATATTTTATGTATTTTACCAAAAACATTTCTTTTGCTATAAAAACTGTAAAAATATGGTCCTTAATTCATGATTTCTACCATCCCACCTTAACACCTTACATCATACAATCACAAATGTAGGTAAAGTATTTCTAATTTACTAATAAATCACATTCAATATTCAAGAAGACATTCCTGTATGTAATTAATTAGTGTTTGTGGTTTTAATTCAAGTCCCCACATATTGTTGGAACAACTATAGGGGTACAACCTACTTGTATTTTAGCTATGCCAATGTCAAGTCTTGCTTCTATATAACCCAGTTGATGGCTTAGGCGCTCATATGTGATATCAACCTTGTGACTCATTTGATCCATGGACAGTTCTTCTTCCAATTTTCTTGCTCCAATTGTCTGCAACCAATGTTGGATTTAAATGTTAGTGTTCACTTTGTCCTGGTGTAAGATGTCAAAAGAAATTATAACCCTAGAACTGTATATTCTTGTAAATTGGATCTCCCTCTTTATAGTTGTGATTTAGTTTGGGTAATCCTACTACATCCTTTTATTTTGTTTATTTAGGCCAGTTAAAAAAAGTAAAAAATAATAATAGAGAAGTTTGCTTTTTATGAAATAAATTGAGATGTTGAATAAATTACAATTCCTTACTTGATATTAACTCTACTTGTGTGTATGAGTCTCACCTCCATCCCTTTAAGAAGACACAAACCCACTTCGGTAGTTGAATGGTCTAAGGCAGGGGTTGGCAAACTTTTGGATTGGAGCCCCTATCGACTTATAATCTTATCAAAGGACCTGCAAGCACGCTTTGTTTCTACACACTAGTTTTCCTTATATTTTTGTCCATACATCTGATTTTTATTCCTTATAATCAACCTTCCTAAAATACTTATGTCCCCACTCTTCTGGGGGAGGGGGTGGAGTATATTTTCATATTAAACTATTTAATTTCCATGTAACATTAATGATTATGACTGATCAATTTTAATTTGGTCGCTCAAATATTATTTGAAAGTACTTGATAAATTGGCAAGTTTAAACTTCTCAAAGATAGTTTTTTAATCACAATGTAGTTTTATTACATGATAATTGCCATTAGATACACTTGTTGATTGCGATCGACCAATTGCCGACCCCTGTTCTAAGTCATCACTCTTGCCAATAACTGAACTGTCGTTGACAGGAAGACCATGGTTCAAATCCCAGTCCATAGCACAGAGGGTGTTTCTTTTTCTAAATGGTTTTCCACTCTCCCTTCACACAAATTTGGTTACACGTCCTCTAAATTCAACCTTATGCATCCAAAACACATTAGTATAGTTAGTTTTGTATACATTTGACCTGAACGGGTAAAGTGGCGCAAAAAAAAAGCACATCATCTTTGGTCTATAAAACTGTATTGTAGTATTGATTTAATGAAATCCTAAGACTGCTTAAAGATTGAAATTTAAATACATATTTTTTTGATTCTGCTGGAGGAGAGGATCCTATTCTATGTCAACGTTTATTGCTCGCTCGCACTCTTGTTTGTCTGGCCGGACCCTATCACATAACCTCGGTAGATATAGGAACGTATTACTCGTGGATATGAAGAGCCTACTGTATATATTATAATTTTTCCTGGATTTGGGACAATCTCTCGTTATTTGTCATGCAAGTGGTAAAAAAGAAATTCTTGGAAATTTAGAAATAATTTTTTCTTATAATTACTATTGGAATTTTAAGCTTTTAGGAGCATATTATATATTTTCAGTTTTTTAATCACTGCATCTTACTACCTGTTCAGGTTATATAGATATATGATAATTACTCTAATGAGGTAGGAACCATTTTAGAGGTAATTGTTCTGCATTTGCATGGAAGGAGAGTGGGACACCATATAGGGAAAATCACCCTGAGTAGACTCAACTAGGATTTAAACTCTGATCTCCTAGTCATGATCAGACCAGTCTAACACATGAGTGACACCTTACATCATTCGGTCACTGAAGTGGTTTATATTTATAGTCGGACTAGATGTCGACATATCTGCTGGAATAATAATTCCTGTTCCCACTGTAATTAAAGTATTCAGCTAATTAACGACTATTTACAGGTTACAATTGCTAATAACTCCTTGCTGATGATTAAGAAACACTTTCAAAATTAAGCAGAAATATTGTTTTTTAAAATTGATAATAATGTTGATAGAGTGTGGCGTCAAGCAAGGAAAACCAGTCAAACTCGTAAAAATCGGGTAATTGCTTTACTTTGTGGCTTCATTTTCTGTACTTTTATCTATTTGTGAAAGTGCAAAGCTGCACACTCTTTTAGTTGTATGCTTTGGCAGTGCTTACCTCTGTTAATTTGTCGAGCCTCAGTTCAAGAAGCACTTCAAAATGTCCTAGACGAGATTCTATCATGTCGAGATGACGTGCTTGTTGTTCCAAACTAATTTCCCAATGTGTCGTGTATCGTGGAGAGTAGAGATTTTCAAGAGTTCTCAAACGTTCATCGATGTTCATCAAAACTACTTGGATGCTCTGCAACATATGAACTACTCTATGACTGGCGTGGGTGGTTGAACTGTCCAAGACATCACTCTCACAAGAGACAAAGACTGCCGAAAGCAGGGAGATCAAATCCCGAATACATACTTATCCCCCCTATAGTTCAAACATGTTTTATCCCCTTCCCACCATGACCTAAACATGTATTATCCCCTTCATATATACTCTAATCATGTTTTATCCCCTTTCCCTATGATCTAAACTGGTTTTATCCCCTTCCCTATGATCTAAACTTGTTTTATCCCCTTCATATATACTTTAATCATGTTTTATCCTCTTTCCCTATGATCTAAACTTGTTTTATCCCCTTCCCCATGATCTAAACTTGTTTTATCCCCTTCATATATACTCTATAATCATGTTTTATCCCCCCCCCCTTTCCCCTATAATCTAAACTTGTTTTATCCACTCCCTCATGTTTCACACGTCTTATCTGCCTTACCCCTGATTTGGATACATGACTATGACCCTGCTCTCTAACCCCTCTTTAAACATGGGGCAAAGTATTGCATACATTTCCCCCATCAAGATGAATGGTTCCCAAAGTGGGCTGTACTGTCCTCTGAGGGAGCGCTGGAGAGGATGAGCTTAGCATACATTGGGAAACCCATGCCAATCACTTCATTAAGTTAAATACCTATCAGATTTTGAAAAAAGCTGTTACGTTAAAACCTTTCCCTATCAAACCATAACCGTCGTGTACCTAATGACTTTGGGTTGGCATGCTAGCTGGTCTTTGCTGACGACATAAAGCTAAATAAGCCATCACAAAGAGTTGTGCCGGATATTGGGTCCCCTTCCCTTTCTTGTGGGCCGCCCCCATAGTCCTCTCCAGCAGTCAACTTACATATAAACACTGTCGATAGGTATTAGACCCGCTTTGGTGGTCTCGCAATAGACTAAACTACCGATGACGATATCGTGGTTCGAGCCCGATTGGGTTACTGAGGTCTCCCTCCCCCCCCAAACGTCTTCCCACTCCATGGAAATGCGGGTACACTACCTTTAAATTCAACCTTTCTCATCCCTAAACCATTAGCGTAACTATTACTTATAATCTGAACAAGTATTATTATTACTAAGCACCGCGTCTTACTACCCACTCGGGTTATACACTTTAAGTACTAATTACGCTAATGGATTGGGAATTGGGAAGGTTGAATTAGAGGAAGTGAAACCGCATTTGCGTGGAGGGAGAGTGGAAAACAATTTAGGAAAAACCACCCCCAGTTCGCCCGACCGAGATTCGAACTTCGAACTTCGATATCCCCGTCCTCGACAATCTAGCTCAACACGACTAGCGCGTTAGCTAACTACGCCACCGAGGCAGGTAGCGAGTAGTAAGACGTTGTGCTAAATAAAAAATAGTTATTAGAAAATATACACAGTAAGATAATTTAACCTATCAAAGCTAGTATCACTGGATAAAGTTAATTAATTTGGTTAAATTATCTAAATTAAAACTTTCTTCGGTGGTCAAATGTTCCAAGGCGTCACACTCGCAATAGAGTGGTCTGCCAATGACTGGGAGATCGGGATTTGAATCCTGGTCAGGTGTACTTAGGGTACACTTTTAAATTCAACCTTCTCGTTCCCAAAACAGCGTTATTTGTAATTATGTGTTTAACCATAACGGGTATTAAGGCGCGGTGCTGGGAAGAGAAATAAAATATTTTAAAAAGTTGGGTAATTGAAATTTGAATAAACGTCACCCACACATCCGTTTTGGTGGTCAAATGGTATAAGGCATTACTATCGTGTTATACGGGGAGATCGGGTCTACTGAGAGTGGTTTTCCCTAACGGGTTTCCCATCCTCCTTCCACGCAAATGTGGATAAATTATTTGCAAAATGCTTCTTTCCACACCCTTATCTAATGATAACGCTAATGTTTTAGGGATGAGTAAGGTTGAATTCAGAAAAGGTGTACCCACATTTGCGTGTGTGGAGGGGGTGGGAGATGGTAGAAAACAATTTATGATAAAAAAAAACCTCACTACACCCGTCTGGGATTTCAACCTCGATCTCTCCGTTATTGGCAGTCCAATCTTTTGCGAGAGTGACACCCTAAACCGTTCGACCACCAAAGCAGGCTGCGAAATTAAATATAGGTTAATAGGTGGATTTTCCACGCATATTATGTAATATCAACAATTATTGTTGAATATCTGTTATGAGGACTGCGGCATATGACCAGAAACTTTTTAATTCGAGAGAAAACAAAGTTTCTGCTTAAGTGCTACTATGACCATGACAGAGAATCGACAATTGTTGATATTACGCTGTGTGAGGTATTAAACTTAAGCCAGGAACAACATCCAGTCCTCGACCGTTAAATATACCAATGTGAA
This sequence comes from Timema shepardi, assembly GCA_902151425.1. Taxonomy (NCBI): domain Eukaryota; kingdom Metazoa; phylum Arthropoda; class Insecta; order Phasmatodea; family Timematidae; genus Timema; species Timema shepardi. The sequence continues at coordinate 53,521 of CABFVX010004964.1, forward strand.
AGGGTACACCCACACTTCACCAATGATTGATTTTTCGGCCATGCCGGGAATTGAACCCGGAAGCCTTAGCTCAGTAGACAGACACGCTACAGACTGAACTAAGGTATCAGATCGGTTTCTTGTCCAGGAAAGTTTTTCGTGACTTGCTGTCTCGAATTTTCGTTTAAGAATGAACGTAGATCTGGCAACACTGTCAAACTAACCGCGACTGTTTACATTTTGCGAGTGTTTATATTTTGTCAGTTGGCCCCTCCCCTTGCCTCCAGCAGCTATCATGAGTTGGAGAGTAGTAAGAAAGAGGATTGTTCCGTCGAAAAAAACTACACAGCCGACAACCCCCAGGGAAGTGGTCATGCTACAGGATTGCGACGGGTGTACCACAACTGCAGTCCCCTGATTTTGGTAGAAAGTCCGATCTGTAAGGCTTTATTTCCTACCATAACTACTGTACTGCAGTAGGATAAAAGGCCTTCCAGAAAGGTTGTGGAAAGTCTGTCCTTGAAGGCCCTTTATCCTACCAAAATACTACTATACAGTAGGATTTTCGTACAAAATAAGGCCTTCCTAAATCAAGGTATAATTCCACACGTCCGTCTCCTGACCTTGTAATGCGTCATCCTTGATTTTCTGAGACAATCCTCGAAATAAGACTATTATACTAGACTGAGTTGTTAAATAAACTAATGTGATTTGAAAGTTATTTATATTATTTAAAAATGTGCGTCCTACCGCCGATTAACTAGGAAACTATTTACACAATTTACGCTCAAGCCAGAAAACTTAACCAAGTCCGGTTTTATGCATTCTTCATTTGATAACAGCAAAATTGAGATCAGTTTTTCATTTAACTCCAAGCGAGCTAACAGACCGAGCCGACTCTGCCGTTAGAGATGCTAGTACCAACATTTATGGATATAAGGTGACATGTTTTCACACAATGACCCCCTCAGGCCGTTAATCAGGTTTTTCTAAACCTGTGCTGCTAATTTTTCATTCAAGTATTTCTTCATTTGTCCTCAGGAGGCCGAGTTAGTTCCGGTTAAAGGCCCGCTGCTTCACAGAAAAATCTAAAACTAGTTTAATTTTTCTAAATATAGTAATAAATGTTTCTCTGGCCTCAATATTTTTTTTTTAAGTTAGGGTGTTCACAACTGCTAAACCTGGTAAAGTCAGGAAATTTAAAACTGAGAATAAAATCAAGGAATTTTGAAGTTGATCGGAGAAAATGGTACATTTGCCTTCATTTGAAAGATTAATTTAATGGAATCTATTTTTATCAAAGTCTTATATTTATTTGTTGGGGGTTTTTTTCAAGAAAATTACGATTTTTCGGATCAGGGAAAGCAGAACAAAGGCGATGCGACTCAAACCTCAGACTGTGGCGTCTCAGTCAGATTTTATCCAAGTACCATTCAACTTACACGTGTTTCCTCGACAGTCGGTTGTTTTAGGGGGAACGTTGAGAGTTTGAGATTTATATTCAAAGATTGGAGCAAAGTCCCAAGAGAGGATGTCACAGAAATTAGGGGTGTTAGATATTTATTCAGAGGGAGGAGGAAATGGTGAGTTTGTGTCAGAAGTGTAGTTATTGCTGAAGTTACTCTTTTTCCCCTCATCGCTTTCCTTGAGGATGAGTATATGATAGCTCTAGAAGACTATATAAAGGTTCGGATTTGAGTATCTGTCTTTAGGTTAAGGCGCTACCCTGGATGTAGATCAGAGAGCGGGCTGGTTAAGGTGCTACCCTGGATGTAGATCAGAGAGCGGGCTGGTTAAGGTGCTACCCTGGGTGTAGATCAGAGAGCGGGCTGGTTAAGGTGCTACCCTGGATGTAGATCAGAGAGCGGGCTGGTTAAGGTGCTACCCTGGATGTAGATCAGAGAGCGGACTGGTTAAGGTGCTACCCTGGATGTAGATCAGAGAGCGGACTGGATTAAGGCGCTACCCTGGATGCTGACTATGGAGCGTGCGTTTTAAGGCGCGACCAGAACGAAGACACTGGTTGGTCAAGAGAAATCTCCTTTCTCCGATATTAAAACATATTTGAATAGTGGAAATGTCAAACGTTCTTAATGCATTTTTTTAAATATGGTTTTTCGATGGAGTTATGTTGTTATGTTCTATGAGTCAAGCGCCATAGTTAAAGTTTGTTCAAAGTTCCAATAGGCTTTGGAAGAAATGTATGTCAATGCCAATCGAAGGCGTTAGCTGTATGGCTGTATATGCCACTGCCTTTGCCCGCCAGCTGTTCCAAAGCTTTCCGCCCAATTTAAAAAACCGCCTAAGTCGAGCGATGCTTAAATCCAATGCATTTTTCATTACGTTCGTTTCATGGGGGAGGGGATTTTTTTTTATCACCGCGTCTATTTGTTCAGGTTATGCATATGTACTAATTACGCTAATGAGTTTAAGTGTACCCATATTTTCATGGAAGGAGAGTGAACAGCCATTTTCGAAAACCACACTTTATACACCCGAGCGGGATTCGAACTCTGATTTCCCCATCATTGGCAGACTAGTTTAACACGAGATTGTCGCCTTGAACCATATGGCCACCGAAGAAAGCCATGGAATAATTAAAGCTAAATCGGTTCTGCTTATGAAATTGAAAAACTAGAGTAAACACAACTTGCGCTCAAGGTAGAAACAACCACATGGCGATATCACATGTGCGTCAGCATACTATACCGCCGTTTGTTATGTTTGAAGTGGGGTTTGGTCACTAGGCATAGGTCGAAGTACCGAAAACGTGTATCTATGAGTCCGCGTAGATCGAATCCGTGTAAGTCGAGGGCCTACTGTTTCGAAAAGCTGCGATAATTGGGAGGGTAGCTTAAAGGAAAACTTTGATTAGCGTGGAAAGAGGCGGAGAGGGGGTGGCGGAATGGGAGAGAAAACACTGTTAAATCACATGTGAAAAAATCTCCAACATTCCCTTCTTGAACACGGCTGAGATTGGAACCCCGACCTCCCTAGCACCACCGATACAGTCTATTTATTGAACACGCCCTAAACCGTGTCTGAAATACGAACCCTTCTCACACATTACGCATTTTTTATGAGAGGCTATAACACTAGACTCGCTTATTTTTGTGAACTTTTTCAATCTTCCTGCACATTTACACTGATGTGGGGATTAGGTAGAATTTAGTATAAATATACGTGCATTCACATGGAGGAAGAGTGGGAAATCTTTTGTGGAAAAAGCTACTAAATACACCCGACCGGGAATTGAGCCTCAATATTCTCGTAACCTGCAATTCGCGTAATTCGTAAGACCACGCAACCACAGATGCGGGTCACCCGGCTGTTGTTAAATAACATTTGAGTTCTACTTCTATTCATTGTATTGTTTAGGTGCTGGCTTTTCGCAAGTTATGATGACAAACAATGTTGGCAGGCCACGAGCCTGATGGATTAAAACAGGTAATACAGCTAGAACCAGACGTCTTAAGAGCCCGTCTCACCCCCCAGATAACACTTAACTTAGGTAGGTAATACAGCTAGAAC
>CABFVX010004965.1:0-12745 GCA_902151425.1 Timema shepardi
CTGGACCTAACAATGTCCTCCAGTCTGGCAGAGTCTTCTACAGTTGTCCAAGATCTAGCAATCTATGTTCTTCACAGAGGACATGTCATAAGGAGGATATGTACCTGGACTTAACAATGTCCTCCATTCTAGCACAGTCTTCTACAGTTGCCCAAGAACTAACAATCTATGTTCTTCACAGAGGACATGTGATAATGAGGATATGAACCTGGTCCTAACAATGTCCTCCAGTCTAGAACAAAATCTTCCACAGTCATCCGAGATCCAACCATATGTTCTATGTTATGTTCTGGGGCCTATGATATACGGTTATAGCTCTTCTTTAGTTCCAGTGACCAGACACTGTAGCCAAACATACATTGCATCGTCGCATATTAGCACGCGCGCAGTTCAAATAATGTGGAGAAGTTTAAATCACTAATGTTTCATTTTATTGTTTTAGGTAGTAATTAGACCATAAAAACAATTAATGGCTTACAAAAGTACGAGGGTTTCCATTGTCTCGTTGGAACAATAGTGATGTACACGAGGGTTTCCATTGTCTCGTTGGAACAATAGTGATGTACACGAGGGTTTCCATTGTCTCATTGGAACAATAGTGATGTACACGAGGGTTTCCATTGTCTCGTTGGAACAATAGTGATGTACACGAGAGTTTCCACTGCCTCGTTGGAACAATAGTGATGTACACGAGGGTTTCCATTGTCTCGTTGGAACAATAGTGATGTACACGAGGGTTTCCATCGTCTCATTGGTACCATAGTGTATTACACGAATAGCCCCTGTAGATTTGGTGAAAAGATGTAAGTGCAACGGTGCAAGTTCCGAATTGTATTATGGGTATTACAGGATAGTGAGCCTAAGCTGTATAATTGCTTTATCACTGGCTCATGAAGTGTTGCAGTACCGTATAGCAATCAAATATGGTTTTTGTGCGTCCAAACTCTTCTCGACCGTTGTTTTGTTTCGATGTATCGCCACTAAATTGATTGACGTACCGGGTTCAAGGACATCCATTTGAATAACTCCACACATATTCCGGAAAATAACTGTCATAAGTTTTCCTGAGGTTGCTTGAGCTTGAAGACTGTCTATATCATGAAACTAATTGTTTTTAAGCAAATCGCTTTTAACTATTTCTTCATATTTACACTTGATGTTAAAAGGATGCACAGCACCCATAACAGAACATTCGTTACCGTGAAATACTTGAATTTGTCAAGGAACATTGATGGGGGATCATGGATATTGTAGTCAAATAGTCCATTATCTCACGTAGCTTTACTCGCGTTGAGATCCTTTTATTAAAAATTTAGTAAAAATTAGCCTCTTAGTCTCTCTGTACATGTTATTGTACAGCTGTGTGTGTCTAGGTCTTGTAGAGCAGGTAACTTATCATACAGCCTGATAGTCTCCCTGTACATGTTATTATACAGCTGTGTGTGTCTTGTAGAGCAGGTAACTGACCATAGAGCCCGTTAGTCTCCCTGTACATGTTATTATACAGCTGTGTGTGTCTAGGTCTTGTAGAGCAGGTAACTTATCATAAAGCCTGATAGTCTCTCTGTACATGTTATTATACAGCTGTGTGTGTCTTGTAGAGCAGGTAACTGATCATACAGCCCGTTAGTCTCCCTGTACATGTTATTATAGAGCTGTGTGTGTCTAAGTCTTGTAGAGCAGGTAACTTATCATACAGCCTGTTAGTCTCCCTGTACATGTTATTATACAGCTGTGTGTGTCTAGGTCTTGTAGAGCAGGTAACTGACAATACAGCCTGTTAGTCTCCCTGTACATGTTATTATACAGCTGTGTGTGTCTAGGTCTTGTAGAGCAGGTAACTTATCATACAGCCTGTTAGTCTCCCTGTATATGTTATTATAGAGCTGTGTGTGTCTAGGTCTTGTATAGCAGGTAACTTATCATACAGCCTGTTAGTCTCCCTGTACATGTTATTATACAGCTCAGTGTGTCTTGTAGAGCAGGTAACTTATCATAAAGCCCGTTAGTCTCCCTGTACATGTTATTATACAGCTGTGTGTGTCTAGGTCTTACAGCCTGTTAGTCTCCCTGTACATGTTATTATAGAGCTGTGTGTGTCTTGTAGAGCAGGTAACTTATCATACAGCCTGTTAGTCTCTCTGTACATGTTATTATACAGCTGTGTGTGTGTGTCTTCTAGAGCAGTAAGCGGATCATACAGCCTGTTAGTCTTCATGTACATGTTATTATACAGCTGTGTGTGTCTTGTAGAGTAGGTAACTGACCATACAGCCTATTAGTCTCTCTGTACATATCATTATACAGCTGTGTGTGTGTCTTGTAGAGCAGGTAACTGACCATACAGCATGTTAGTCTCTCTGTACATGTCATTATACTGCTGTGTGTGTCTTGTAGAGCAGGTAACTGACCATACAGCCGGTTAGTCTCCCTGTACATGTCATTATACAGCTGTGTGTGTCTTGTAGAGTAGGTAACTGACCATACAGCTTGTTAGTCTCCCTGTACATGTTATTATAGAGCTGTGTGTGTGTCTTGTAGAGCAGGTAACTGATCATACAGCCTGTTAGTCTCCCTGTACATGTTATTATACAGCTGTGTGTGTCGTGTAGAGCATGTAATTGACCATACAACCTTTTAGTCTCCCTGTACATGTTATTATACAGCTGTGTGTATCTTGTAGAGCAGGTAATTTTTAATACAGCCTGTTAGTCTCCCTGTACATGTTATTATAGAGCTGTGTGTGTCGTGTAGAGCTGGTAACTGACCATACAACCTGTTAGTCTCCCTGTACATGTTATTATAGGGCTGTGAGTGTCTTGTAGAGCAGGTAACTGACCATACAGCCTGTTAGTCTCTCTGTACATGTCATTATACAGCTGTGTGTGTCTCTAGGTGTTGTAGAGCAGGTAACTTATCATTCAGCCTCTTAGTCTCCCTGTACATATTATTATAGAGCTGTGTTTGTATCTAGGTCTTTTAGAGCAGGTAACTGATCATACAGCCACTTAGTATCCCTGTACATGTTATTATAGACCTGTGTGTGTCGTGTAGAGCAGTTAACTGACCACACAACCTGTTAGTCTCCCTGTACATGTAATTATAGAGCTGTGTGTGTCGTGTAGAGCTGGTAACTGACCATACAACCTGTTAGTCTCCCTGTACATGTTATGATAGAGCTGTGTGTGTCTTGTAGAACTGGTAACTGACCATACAACCTGTTAGTCTCTCTGTACATGTTATTATAGAGCTGTGTGTGTCTTGTAGAGCAGGTAGCTGATCATACAGCCTGTTAGTCTCCCTGTACATGTTATCATAGAGCTGTGTGTGTCTTGTAGAGCAGGTAGCTGACCATACAGCCTATTAGTCTCCCTGTACATGTAATTATACAGCTGTGTGTTTCGTGTGGAGCTGGTAACTGACCATACAACCTGTTAGTCTCCTTGTACATGTTATTATAGAGCTGTGTGTGTCTTGTAGAGCAGGTAGCTGATCATACAGACTGTTAGTCTCCCTGTACATGCTATTATACAGATGTGTATATCTAGGTCTTGTAGAGCAGGTAACTGATCATACAGACTGTTAGTCTCCCAGTACATGTTATTATAGAGCTGTGTGTGTCGTGTAGAGCAAGTAGCTGACCATACAGCCTCTTAGTCTCCCTGTACATGTTATTATACAGCTGTGTGTGTCGTGTAGAGCAGGTAGCTGACCATACAGCCTGTTAGTCTCCCTGTACATGCTATTATACAGATGTGTATATCTAGGTCTTGTAGAGCAGGTAACTGATCATACAGCCTGTTAGTCTTCCTGCACATGTTATTATACAGCTGTGTGTGTCTTGTAGAACAGGTAACTGATCATACAGCCTGTTAATCTCCCTGTACATGCTATTATACAGATGTGTATATCTAGGTCTTGTAGAGCAGATAACTGATCATACAGCCTGTTAGTCTCCCTGTACATGTTGTTATAGAGCTGTGTGTGTCGTGTAGAGCTGGTAACTGACCATACAACCTGTTAGTCTCCCTGTACATGTTATTATAGAGCTGTGTGTGTCTTGTAGAGCAGGCAACTGACAATACAACCTGTTAGTCTCCCTGTACTTGGTTTTATAGAGCTGTGTGTGTCTTGTAGAACAGGTAGCTGACCATACACTATGTTAGTTTCCCTGTACATGCTATTATACAGATGTATATATCTAGGTCTTGTAGAGCAGGTAATTGATCATACAGCCTGTTAGTCTCCCTGTACATGTTATTATAGAGCTGTGTGTGTCTTGTAGAGCAGGTAACTGATCATACAGCCTCTTAGTCTCCCTGTACATGTTATTATACAGCTGTGTGTCTTGTAGAGCAGGTAACTGACCATAGAGCCTGTTAGACTCCCTGTACATGCTATTATACAGATGTGTATATCTAGGTCTTGTAGAGCAGGTAACTGATCATTCAGCCTGTTAGTCTCTCTGTACATGTTATTATACAGCTGTGTTTGTCTCTAGGTGTTGTAGAGCAGGTAACTTATCATACAGCCACTTAGTCTTCCTGTACATGTTATTATAGAGCTGTTTGTGTCGTGTAGAGCTGGTAACTGACCATACAACCTGTTAGTCTCCCTGTACATGTTATTATAGAGCTGTGCGTGTCGTGTAGAGCTGGTAACTGACCATGCAACCTGTTAGTCTCCCTGTACATGTTTTTATAGAGCTGTGTGTGTCTTGTAGAACAGGTAGCTGAACATACAGCGTGTTAGTCTCTCTGTACATGTAATTATAGGGCTTTGTGTGTCTTGTAGAGAAGGTAACTGATCATACAGCCTTTTAGTCTCTCTGTACATGTTATTATAGAGCTTTGTGTGTCTAGGTCTTGTAGAGCAGGTAACTTATCATACAGACTGTTTGTCTCCCTGTACATGTTATTATAGAGCTGTGTGTGTCTAGGTCTTGTAGAGCAGGTAACTTATCATACAGCCTGTTAGTCTCCCTGTACATGTTATTATACAGCGGTGTGTGTCTTGTAGAGCAGGTAACTTATCATACAGCCTGTTAGTCTCCCTGTACATGTTATTATACAGCGGTGTGTGTCTTGTAGAGCAGGTAACTGACCATACAGCCTGTTAGTCTCCCTGTACATGTTATTATACAGCTGTGTGTGTCTTGTAGAGCAGGTAACTGACCATACAGCCTGTTAGTCTCCCTGTACATGTTATTATACAGCTGTGTGTGTCTTGTAGAGCAGGTAACTGACCATACAGCCTGTTAGTCTCCCTGTACATGTTATTATAGAGCTGTGTGTGTCTTGTAGAGCAGGTAACTGACCATACAGCATGTTAGTCTCTCTGTACATGTTATTATAGACCTGTGTTAGTCTCTAGGTGTTGTAGAGCAGGTAACTGACCATACAGCCTGTTAGTCTCCCTGTACATGTTATTATACAGCTGTGTGTGTCTTGTAGAGCAGGTAACTGACCATACAGCATGTTAGTCTCTCTGTACATGTTATTATAGACCTGTGTTAGTCTCTAGGTGTTGTAGAGCAGGTAACTGACCATACAGCCTGTTAGTCTCCCTGTACATGTTATTATACAGCTGTGTGTGTCTTGTAGAGCAGGTAACTGACCATACAGCATGTTAGTCTCTCTGTACATGTTATTATAGACCTGTGTTAGTCTCTAGGTGTTGTAGAGCAGGTAACTGACCATACAGCCTGTTAGTCTCCCTGTACATGTTATTATACAGCTGTGTGTGTCTTGTAGAGCAGGTAACTGACCATACAGCCTGTTAGTCTCTCTGTACATGTTATTATACAGCTGTGTGTGTCTTGTAGAGCAGGTAACTGACCATACAGCCTGTTAGTCTCTCTGTACATGTTATTATAGACCTGTGTTAGTCTCTAGGTGTTGTAGAGCAGGTAACTGACCATACAGCCTGTTAGTCTCCCTGTACATGTTATTATACAGCTGTGTGTGTCTTGTAGAGCAGGTAACTGACCATACAGCCTGTTAGTCTCTCTGTACATGTTATTATAGACCTGTGTTAGTCTCTAGGTGTTGTAGAGCAGGTAACTGACCATACAGCCTGTTAGTCTCCCTGTACATGTTATTATACAGCTGTGTGTGTCTTGTAGAGCAGGTAACTGACCATACAGCCTGTTAGTCTCTCTGTACATGTTATTATAGACCTGTGTTAGTCTCTAGGTGTTGTAGAGCAGGTAACTGACCATACAGCCTGTTAGTCTCCCTGTACATGTTATTATACAGCTGTGTGTGTCTTGTAGAGCAGGTAACTGACCATACAACCTGTTAGTCTCTCTGTACATGTTATTATACAGCTGTGTGTGTCTTGTAGAGCAGGTAACTGACCATACAACCTGTTAGTCTCCCTGTACATGTTATTATACAGCTGTGTGTGTCTTGTAGAGCAGGTAACGGACCATGCAGTCATCCATGTGATTGGATTCATCCAGCTTTACCATATTGCTTATCCCTGAACCACTGAAGTTAAATGGTGTTAGCACAACTTCCCCTCGAAGAGACTCCCCTGTGGCAGGTTCACGTGTGACCACATGTACTTGTGAGTGTGTGATGGAATATCCCATCAAGACCTTCCTCCCCGTTTGAGGCTGGATGTTAGTACTTTCAGGGGTTGGATGTTTTTACAAACAGATGTTGGGTGTCGATACTGTCATGTGCTTGATGTTGGTAAAGTCAAAGGTTGGTTGTTGGTACAGTCAGGGGCTGTATGTTGATTAATTAAAATGCTATTAGCGGGTACGTTCTTATGCTGGGTGTTTGTACAATCAGAGTATTGATGTTTGTAGAATCAGAGTCTGGATGTTGGTAGAGGGGGCTGGATGTTGGTAAGGTCAGAGTTTGGCTGTTGGTACAGTAGGGTACAGGATGTATGTATAGTCATAGGCTGGATGTTGGTTTAATTGGGGCTTGGATGATGGTAAAGTCTGAGGCTAGATTTTGGTACACTCGGGAGCTGGATGATGTTATATTCTGAGGCTGGAGTTGAAACAGTCATAACCTGGATGTTGGTAAACTCTGAGGCTGGATGTTGGTACAATCGGGAGCTGGATGGTGTTATATTCTGAGGCTGGAGGTTGAAACAGTCATAACCTGGATGTTGGTAAACTCTGAGGCTGGATGTTGGTACAATCGGGAGCTGGATGATGTTATATTCTGAGGCTGGATGTTGGTTCAATCGGGTGTTGTATTTTGGGAGCCACCTTATTTAGACGATGCAACTTATAAAATAACTCAAATAAATTATATTTAGAGAGTTTAAAAATGTCTCTTTGAAACTATTATAAGTGAACAATTGTTTGAAGTTGGTTTTCTTATAAATAGCCCAACATGTTAATCTCCTCATTTTATTTCTTTGTGAAAATATTTATCTAAATAATAATAATTTTATTTAACTCCAGATTTTGCAGTCGTTATAAAACTCACGTGAGCCTCCAATCTGAACGTGTGTGTACCACAAATCCCCGGAACCAATGGTCTTATTGAAACTACGTCGGTCCATACGTGTGTTTATGTGCGGGAATGTGTGAGCCATCTGGTGGACGGAAACAAATATCCCAGGTTCAAATCGACTTAGAACGCTTCACGTTCCAAATATCGTCTATGAGGTGTTAAACTGAACTAAGTACACATCCCCTTCGTTTACTTGGTAAGGTAGGGTCATAGTGTAATCAGTCAAGGTAAGACTGCTACCTTGCTTGGTTCCACTATGGTGTAGCTTATAAGATAGTGTCATAGTGTAATCAGTCAAGGTAAGACTGCTACCTTGCTTGGTTCCACTATGGTGTAGCTTATAAGATAGTGATAGTGTAATCAGTCAAGGTAAGACTGCTACCTTGCTTGGTTCCACTATGGTGTAGCTTATAAGATAGTCATAGTGTAATCAGTCAAGGTAAGACTGCTACCTTGCTTGGTTCCACTATGGTGTAGCTTATAAGATAGTCATAGTGTAATCAGTCAAGGTAAGACTGCTACCTTGCTTGGTTCCACTATGGTGTAGCTTATAAGATAGTCATAGTGTAATCAGTCAAGGTAAGACTGCTACCTTGCTTGGTTCCACTATGGTGTAGCTTATAAGATAGTCATAGTGTAATCAGTCAAGGTAAGACTGCTACCTTGCTTGGTTCCACTATGGTGTAGCTTATAAGATAGTCATAGTGTAATCAGTCAAGGTAAGACTGCTACCTTGCTTGGTTCCACTATGGTGTAGCTTATAAGATAGTCATAGTGTAATCAGTCAAGGTAAGACTGCTACCTTGCTTGGTTCCACTATGGTGTAGCTTATAAGATAGTCATAGTGTAATCAGTCAAGGTAAGACTGCTACCTTGCTTGGTTCCACTATGGTGTAGCTTATAAGATAGTCATAGTGTAATCAGTCAAGGTAAGACTGCTACCTTGCTTGGTTCCACTATGGTGTAGCTTATAAGATAGTCATAGTGTAATCAGTCAAGGTAAGACTGCTACCTTGCTTGGTTCCACTATGGTGTAGCTTATAAGATAGTCATAGTGTAATCAGTCAAGGTAAGACTGCTACCTTGCTTGGTTCCACTATGGTGTAGCTTATAAGATAGTCATAGTGTAATCAGTCAAGGTAAGACTGCTACCTTGCTTGGTTCCACTATGGTGTAGCTTATAAGATAGTCATAGTGTAATCTGTCAAGGTGAGACTGCTACCTTGCTTGGTTCCACTATGGTGCAGCTTATAAGATAGTCATAGTGTAATCAGTCAAGGTAAGACTGCTACCTTTCATGGTAAATGCAGGATACATTATATAAACTGATCGTAATGCATTGTTTAATGGAATTACCCCCTCTACCTCCCTAAGTTGTCAATTAGTCCTTTGTATATTGTGGTCCAAACGTTTTATGATCATACATTAATTACTAATTAAACAGACTTGATAATTAATGCCAGATGATAAGCCTTGAGCTCATGGCACTGTCATGGGACAAATCATTCACAAATTAGACTGATATAATGAAACACTAACGAAGTTGGGAGTTTATTTTATCATACATATAAATTACTTTAATTACTAATATAGTCCCTTTTAGTTGGTTTGGGTGAGCGATTAGCACGCCTAGCTATGAATTGTGTCAACTCGGTTCGATCCCCGCTGCTTGTCTTTTTATTGTTGTTTTTTTTCTGACCGAATCTTACTACCTGTTCAGGTTTTACGCATATGTACTAACTACGCTAATGTGCTAGGGATGAGGAAGGTTGTATTTGTAGGAAGTGTACCCACATTTGCGCGCAGAGAAAGAGTGTAAAACCATTTAGAAAAAAAACACCCTCAGTTCACCCAACTTGTATTCAAACCCCGATTTTTACGTAATTTTCAGCCTAGTCTATTGCGAGAGTGACGCCTTATATCATGCGGCCACAAAAGTAGGTTACTTTTTATTGATACCTTTTTTATCTGCCCTTTTTAAGGAGGGGCCAAAGGGGACGCGAGAAAAGGCCAGTGTTTTTACAGTTTTTATAGCAAAACTTTTTTTCCGGCCAACATAAGTAAAAGGAATGCCAGGCCTCCACCGTGGTTCGGATTCCACACTAAACTGTAGGTCCTTCATTTCATCTCACAATCACCCTACCATTACACATTAGCGTAGGTGCGTATAACCCGATAGCAAGACGCGGTGCTAATAATAATCATAATAATAATAATAATAATAATAACATAAGTAAAATATTGCTCCAGTAGTAACAAATAATTTAATTTTCTTCACATGATGACCTAATAATTTCTTGAATATATGTCAAGAGTGTCTTGGAATTTAATGACAAATTTCCCTATCTATTTATAAAGTTTGTCGTCTAATGTCGTCATGACAGATCTTCAAGAACTGATGATAACAACATGTAAAGAAAATTAAACTACATGTTAGTAGTGAATCAATCTTTTATTTATAAAAGAAATGTTTTGCCATAAAAACTGTAAAAACACTGGCCTTTTCTCGCGTCCCTTCCATCGCTTAGTTCCGGTGCAGTTCTCTTAAAATTCTGTTCCTCGTTGTGTTATCTAGCTTATGTCGGTCCTAGTTTAGTCTCCTGTTTCCAGAACTGGCAGTAGATAGCAACAATAAACAACTCTCTTACAGTTAAGGGCACCACCTACTTAAAGGGAATTAGCCTCACACTGCTGTATTTTTTTAATGGTAATGTCAGTTCTAAATCTTCCACTAAAACAATCCTCAGTTATCTTAGAATGTTCTGCTGTGACTTTGTTGAATGTTGTCTTTGTTTGCCTAAGGAAGGGTGTGTCTGTGCTTATAACCTTTACATTGATTTCAGAACAGAGGAATTTCCAGCAAAAACGATCTAATTTCACCTATTAATAATTATTTCTAATTTACAAATTTCAAAACCTAAAAGTTAAGGTGTCTAGGGACATACAGATAGTTTGTTGCTACCCAGGGTAGAGCACTTGAAATAGGAGTAGTAATTGGTGAAAATCTATCCTGGGGAAACAAGTCTCCTCTTAGGTACAAAAATTGTATTTTTGTTTAAAGCAACTCTATAAGTTCAAACACATACTACCAAACGACGTGAAATAAAATATATGAATCATTTGTCCTGTCAATACCACTCCTAGGGACTTCTTATTTGCATGAACTTAAAACATAAAATTCAAAACATCCAAAACTTCTGCTTAAGATTTATTTTTAACCTAAAAAAATATGGGCATGCTAGCAATTACCTAAAATTTTAAAGGGGCTCAATATGGAAAGCCGACGTCTTTTGAGCTTTAGTTCACGGTTTTATAAACTTATAGAATCGAAATGCCCTTTTAATCTCTACTCAGAATTTACCAAAATATCTTCCATACATAAATATAAAACACGAGAGAGCGAAACATCGAACTAAAAACTTTGAAAATCATTTACCTTTCAAGCGATTAGTGTTTGGAGTGCTGTACCATCAGAATTTAAAATCTGTAAATATTTTCAAGAAAATATGAAGAATCATTTTCTGGGCATCCAAAATTTTTAAAATTAACCATCAAATATTTCGATACAAAACTATAGCAAAAATAGTATAGTATTAGAAGTAAGTTTTAACATTAAGTCTCGATAATAGGTTATGTATACAATTTAACCTCTTACAATATTTAAAATAGTAGTAGCATAAGTAACTCTCGAATTGTAAGCCCGGCCATGAGCTGAATTTTGTAAAGTATAAATATTTAAATACATAAATTAAAACACCTCTAACTTTAATTTTGGCGTGAACCATATTTTGGAATAATAAACCACTTACCCGCTTTGGTGGTCGAAATACCTCAGGAGTCACGCTCACGATAAACTGTAAGTCCGATGACGGAGAGGTACGGGGTTCGAATACTGGTCGGGTGTACTGAAGATTGTTTTACCTAACTGGTGTCCTGCTCTACCTACACTACACGCCAATTCAGATACATTTCCTCCTAATCCTACCTTCCTTATTCCTAATCCCAGAGTGTAGATACGCCCGAAAGGGTAGTAAAGAGCACTTGTTAGCTAGTGTGAGATTTAGCGCCTCAGCGCTCCGGCAGGCCACCCCCGAATGAGGAGGGAGTTGCTTAAATAAGGGTTGTTTTTTAAAGAGGGGTTATTAAATCCATACCGACAATAAATTAGTAGCTACTACCGGAGGGGTTGTGATTTGAAGAAAGGATAAGTAATACAACTGTTTAGACGATTTCTAAAATTAAAGTCAGTCGTGTCCCATTACGAATTATTTTTACAGGATTTATATATATATATATATATATATATATGTATACAATTAACTATTCAATATTTTAACCACAAATAAAATTGTATTTGAAACAATGGTATCTGGATGAAACAGCTGTCTATTAATTGAGAATGAGCCATCATTACGGTTTCCTAGTGTTTTAACATTTTTAATCGCATGGGGTGGGGGGGGGCAATTAGTACCCCAATACAGTTCTCGTAGTACCTCACCCAAGCCCTCCAATACCCCCCATAGACCCATTACCCATCCAGCCCCGGAAATGCCATAACCCGGATGTAGATTAGTACGAAATAAATCAGTCGGGAAATTAAAGTTTGACCAAAATATGTTGTTCATAATTAACTTCTTTATTTACATACAAAACGATTTTCACGGGTAATTTAAAACGCAAGGATTGATAGTTTGACCACAAAACCAACTCTGTCATTTCACCGGACGGGGGGGAGGAACACAATAAATATATTTGTCATAAATATTCTACATCAAATTAAAAACTTGATTTGAACACCATACGTAGTAAAAAAAAGTTCCATAAAGTCTGTCCGGCTGTTCTGCACCTGTGATAATCAACTGTAGATCGTAATCACAGCGTCAGTTTGATCTCAACAAGGTTTACACTCGTCAGAAGTTACATAAACATATCACACATCTATGTTATATTATATTATTAATTCAGTAACTACCCGCATCGGTGGCCGCTTGGTCTAACGCGCTACTTTCCTGTTGTACTAGACTGCCGAAGACGGGGAGATCGGGTACACTGAGGGTAATTTTTCCTAAATGGTTTTCCACTCTCCCTACACGCGAATGTGGGTGTATTTCCTCTAAACTAAGCCTTTATAATCCCTAACCCGTCAGTGTAATTATTAGTACATAGGCGTATAGCCCGAACGGGTAGTAAGACATGGTGCTAAAAACATTATTTCTTATTAACATCCTTCAGTTGTTAAAAAAATAAGTTATCAACCCCCTCCC
>CABFVX010004965.1:12873-42653 GCA_902151425.1 Timema shepardi
CCCTCCCCCCCCCCCGGACAAACGCGTCTAATACCCGTCCAAGCTACATACATTTTATTTGTGATATTGGGCTAAGGATATGGAAGGTAGAATTTAAACGAAACATACCAGCATTTGCACGGAGGGAGAGTGAAAATGTAGTTATGGAAAAAGAAACTGCTGGGATTCAAACCCTTACCTCTCCATCACAGGCCAACTTGACTAGATGAGTCTGACATATTGTCCACGTACTCATAGATGTGGGTATTCTTTTATGAATAGTAAAAGATATAATAGTAACATTGCGTTGGCTGAGAATTTAACCCAATATCAGTTTAAAGAGAAAACTAGAAAATCAGAGTAAAAATCATATTAAATTGGGAAGCTACCCCCAGAACACCCGATCAGGATTCGAACTTCAACCACCCGAAAGTGGAAAGCAAGTACGTTGAGTATCTGACGTCTTAGACTTCTCGGCCAACGTTATGGTATGTTAGAAAAAATTAGCCCAAACTTATGGCAAAATATTATTTTTACCTCGTGACAGCTTGTTGTTCAACTTGTATTCGCTTGTTGTTCTTCTTGTTACATCCTTTTGTTCACCTTGTAGTAGCTTGTTGTTCACCTTGTTACAGCTTGTTGTTCAACTTGTAGTAGCTTGTTATTCACCTTGTTACAGCCTGTTGTTCAACTTGTAGTAGCTTGTTGTTCTCCTTGTTACATCCTTTTGTTCACCTTGTAACAGCCTGTTGTTCACCTTGTAGTAGCTTGTTATTCACCTCTTTACATCCTGTTGTTCACCTTGTAGTAGCTTGTTGTTCACCTTGTTACAGCTTGTTGTTCACCTTGTAGTAGCTTGTTATTCACCTTGTTACAGCCTGTTGTTCACCTTGTAGTAGCTTGTTGTTCACCTTGTAGTAGCTTGTTGTTCTCCTTGTTAGAGCTTGTTGTTCTCCTTGTTACATCATTTTGTTCACCTTGTAACAGCCTGTTGTTCACCTTGTAGTAGCTTGTTATTCACCTTGTTACAGCCTGTTGTTCACCTTGTAGTAGCTTGTTGTTCTCCTTGTTACAGCCTGTTGTTCACCTTGTAGTAGCTTGTTGTCTCCTTGTTACAGCCTGTTGTTCACCTTGTAGTAGCTTGTTGTTCACCTTGTTACAGCCTGTTGTTCATCTTGCTACAGCCTGTTGTTCACCTTGTTACATCTTGTTGTTCACCTTATTACAGCCTGTTGTTCTCATTGTAGTAGCTTGTTATTCACCTTGTTACAGCCTGTTGTTCACCTTGTTACAGCCTGTTGTTCACCTTGCTACAGCCTGTTGTTCACCTTCTTACATCTTGTTGTTCCCCTTGCTACAGCCTGTTGTTCACCTTATTACAGCCTGTTGTTCACCTTATTACAGCCTGTTGTTCACCTTATTACAGCCTGTTGTTCATCTTGCTACAGCCTGTTGTTCACCTTGTTACAGCCTGTTGTTCACCTTATTACAGCCTGTTGTTCATCTTGCTACAGCCTGTTGTTCACCTTATTACAGCCTGTTGTTCATCTTGCTACAGCCTGTTGTTCACCTTGCTAGAGCCTGTTGTTCACCTTGCTAGAGCCTGTTGTTCACCCTGTGCTGAATCCAAGCATTCCTCCCTCTGGTCACGAACATCATCACATTATCCCCCTCACAGGATGTAGAAGGAGGGTAAAGAGGTAGTACAATAAAGGGGGGTGGGGGAGTTGATCCTGAATA
Source organism: Timema shepardi (assembly GCA_902151425.1). Classification (NCBI taxonomy): domain Eukaryota; kingdom Metazoa; phylum Arthropoda; class Insecta; order Phasmatodea; family Timematidae; genus Timema; species Timema shepardi. The sequence continues at coordinate 14,593 of CABFVX010004965.1, forward strand.
GAAATCTCTGTACCTGCTACCATTTCTCTGGTTACACGAACAAAACATCCCGGATATTTCCCAGATCGGAGTCAGGACAAGAACTCGCTCATGTCGCACTTATTATAATATTGTGGAGAGCTTTATCTGTTAACATAGAGGCCTACATGTATGTAAAAAAGAGCGAGATAGCCAAATATTGAAAATAAGTATTTATTTGTTCAATTTTAGTTTAAAAAATTAACAAAGTATCATTTATATCAGGAAACAAAAATTTAGCTCCAAGAGTAATTACGGACTTTTGCTTTAAATAAACTACAAATAACTATCTCCTTTACTCCTCTCTCCTTTTCTGTGGATTAAAATACATATCACCAGGATCCGAACCAACAAACTGTCTAATATTTCGTTGATAAACATTCAAGATTTGGCTAAACAATTGAAAATGGAATTATTTTTCAAATATCAATTTTTGTGTATATATATGTTGAAGTGCAAACACTCTGGGTAATTCAGGAGCAATATTTTAGAGAGATTTTCACTCTACTCTAAAATGTTGTTTAAATTTCGTTAAGATGAGGTATTGACGGGCTGAAAATAATAGGGGTGTAAGGTGAGAACAAATCCCAAAATGAATCAATCAAATTTGATGGTTTACTAACTTGAATATGTAGGTTTACTTTATGTTTATTGGTTTCAATTAAAGTTTATACAATCGATTGTTTCTTACACCTGACTGCCGGGCTTTGCCTTCACTCTCCCTCCCCAATAGACGGTGATGTATTTAGTGCTGCCCGATTGCTTCTGATGAGTCAATAGTGACGAGACCCTCTTCGTTGGCCGCGTCATCTAACACTACTCTCACAGTAGACTAGACTGCTATTGATGGGAGGTCGAGGTTTGAATCTCAGTCGGGCGCATCGAGGGTGGTTTTTACTAAATGATTTTCAATTTTACTTACATACAAATGCAAGTACACCTCTTTTAAACATAACCCTCCTCATCCATGAAACTTATAGGGTGTAACCAAAATGGGTAGTAAAGCATGATGCTAAAAACGTCTAAATTAAAGAATATATTTAAAGGTGACCTGGCGGTCTAGGTGTAAGGTGTCAAACTTCTATGCTAGCGGCCGGGGTTCAATCCTAGGTCCCGGCACAGATTTATCTGATTACCAAACCCTTCCTTCACCTTTGACAAGACATCTTGTGAATGTGGGGAATGCCAGGCCTCCACCGTGGTTCGGATTCTACGTTAAACTGTAAGTCCTTCATTTCATCTCACAATCACCCTACCATTACATATTAGCGTAAGTGCGTATAACCCGAACGGGTAGTAAGACGCGGTGCTAATAATAATAATAATATATTTAAAAAGTGAGCTATTTAGATAGTAAAAATAAATGGTACGGTGGACCGCACATACTTTCTCGCGCTTTTATCTTAAAATAGACATTTACTAAAAACTCGTAAGATTTGTGAAACATTACACCAATGATCATAAATTAAATAAGGTTTTATTGGTTTTATTAAAATAAATTTCAGATTAAAATATGTTTATCTTTAATAGTACTTGGCCTACAACTTTAGGGTGAAAAGTTATTTCGTATTTCCAATATTGCGGGAAAATTATGAGCATTGGAAAACTACCCCATGTAAAGCACCCTCAAAGTCTTTTTCATGAGAAAATAAGAACTTCCATCTTGTTTATAATTAAAAATTAATGTCTAGAAATAAAATTTAATCAAAATCCTTAAAGCGAATTTCGATCAAATAGATTTTTTTTCTCTTTTTTCCCTTCAGTAACCTACCCTTACATTTAGAATTATATTAGAGATTAATTGTAAAACACCCTCTTTCTCTCACCCTTCCTTCTGGAACAAATAGAACACGGCACAAATATAGAAAGACAGAAAGAAGCCTCTAGAAGCTAATAAGAGACTCCACAATAAGAAGGTATCCTTACAATTTGATTCCCCACGAGGGGCTCCCAACAAAACACTCCCCAGTAGAGAACATATCTCTACAACAATAAACAAAACCTTATAATAATTTGAATTGTGCTGATATTTAAAAATATTTGAAAAAGTCCAATTTCAGAAAGCCACAGCTTGAAATGAAAGTGGTCCTATTTGAATGTACTTAATGTAATGTACCCTAGATAAATCAAGGATGACAAATGATTCTATAAACACGCGGATTAAATAATACCGGACTTACAAACTAACTTAACCTAGCACTATCCCTGACGTATTGAACCGGAAAGCCGTGCGTCAGTCCCAGCAGTAATGTATCCAAGGTAAGCCCCGTTTCACCATCGTTGTACAGATAAACTAAAAGAACGAGCGATGTTAAAGGGATCAAAAATATGTCGTCATTATCTTTTACTTCTCTCTACCGGACGTGGAACTAGAAATTGCGTTTTTTGGTCAATTTTTCCTTTTTATACTGCCCCGCTCGTCTGCCACCAACCCCCCGATACGTCCACACCGCACAATCGCTAATTCCCCCCCCCAACCCCCTTCTTTCCCCTGGGGAGCAATTCCCCAGCCTTTGTTCTAACAACTCAATGCTCCGTCTGATAATGGGGGGGAGGGGGGCAGCTACCCTCGGATCGCCTCACCTTGGCGCGGCGTGGTCGGAATAATTGATGTGGCGTTAATCAGGGAGAGCAGCCCCCCTTCCCCCCCTCACACACACATGTGCAGGTGCCAGGGGAGGGAGGGACAGATTGTCACCTACCGACCATTGGGTGTGAATAACGCGTACATGCGTTGCTAGAGAGAGAATGTGTGTATAAGAGAGAGAGAATTTATTTGTGTCAGAGAGAGACAGAATGAATGTGTTAGAGAGAGACAGAGAGAATGTGTATGTGTCAGAGTGAGACAGAGTGAATGTGTTAGAGAGAGACAGAGTGAATGTGTTAGAGAGAGACAGAATGAATGTGTTAGAGAGAGACAGAGTGAATGTGTTAGAGAGAGACAGAGTGAATGTGTTAGAGAGAGACAGAGTGAATGTGTTAGAGAGAGACAGAGTGAATGTGTTAGAGAGAGACAGAGTGAATGTGTTAGAGAGAGACAGAGTGAATGTGTTAGAGAGAGACAGAGTGAATGTGTTAGAGAGAGACAGAGTGAATGTGTTAGAGAGAGACAGAGTGAATGTGTTAGAGAGAGACAGAGTGAATGTGTTAGAGAGAGACAGAGTGAATGTGTTAGAGAGAGACAGAGTGAATGTGTTAGAGAGAGACAGAGTGAATGTGTTAGAGAGAGACAGAGTGAATGTGTTAGAGAGAGACAGAGTGAATGTGTTAGAGAGAGACAGAGTGAATGTGTTAGAGAGAGACAGAGTGAATGTGTTAGAGAGAGACAGAGTGAATGTGTTAGAGAGAGACAGAGTGAATGTGTTAGAGAGAGACAGAGTGAATGTGTTAGAGAGAGACAGAGTGAATGTGTTATAGAGAGAATGTGTATGTGTCAGAGAGAGACAGAGTGAATGTGTCAGAGAGAGACATACCGTTCAACGTACATACGAAGAGAAGTGACATTGTCGAGGTAATACCCCAAACAAGTACCAGATAATAAATACATCGACAGGCCCAGGAGGGAAGTTTTCACCAGAGATTGAGGCTCTAGAGGTGAAAAAAACACCATTTGACGTGCGCTAGAGTTCTACAGGTACTACTTTCTGGTCTTATTTATTAGGGGGCTGCGAAGCTCACTTTTTAAATGGGAAGCGAAGCCTGAAATATCCGAACAGAGATGATTGCGAGGTTTTTTATATTTTCACAAAGCAAAGAAAACAAAGAAAACCAAACAAAGAACACTATATTATTTTATTCTGATATCTCAACATGCATCTATTCATACGCTACGTATGCCACTAGGAGCATCCATCCACTAGTTTATTTTGGTCTGGCTTGCCAGTGACAATGGAGTTGGGGTCTCACATCCCGGCTGGGTGTATTGCTTATTTTTCTTAATAAATTGTTTTAAAATATCCCTCCACGTAAATGTGGGTACATTTTCTCTAAACTCTACCTCCCTCATCCCTGCTTAACTATTGTAATAATGTATACGTATAATCAGAAGTGAGACGCAGTGAGAACTAAATAAATTTAGTTTTGCTATCCAGATTTCTGCTCCGAGTCTTCCAGCTCTGTAGGCAATTTCAACACAGCGTGTCTTGTATATTACGACACATAGTAATGGAGACAATCTTGTGTCCTACATCACTTCCTGTCTCGTATTTCACGAGAAATGATCGAGAGGTATTTACATATTCTCGCTGCTGTCCTGTCAGCCAGTTACTCGCGCAATATAAATCCTACTCTGACAGAAACACAGAAAAAGACTCGGAACATTTTGGCCGCGTCTCGCTGTTCACACTGGAATCAAATAAAAAACTTAGTTACATTTTTATAAGCGGAAGTTTTTATATTTATTAGTTTATTCGAGTTATTTTTTTGTAGGGCTGGGTCGATGCCGATAACCGATCCGATTTATCGGCCGATACTGACACAATCGGCCAAAGATAGTCAGTTCTTTATCCTGCAGATATTTTACGCCAATAAATCAAAATCTATGGAAATATTTTAAAATGGTCAAATTATGAAAATATAATTCATAATTCAAACAAAAATATTTAAGTACAGTCTCTTGTATGTAAAAACAAATTCTTTCATTCCGCGTTAGATATTTTATTTTATAATAAACAGCAAAATAAACATTATAAATTCTAAATTTGTTATTTATGGTTAGGAATGTTTTTTTGGTAATATAAGATAGGGCCAAATTGCTTCCTTACTGCATGTGTAGGTGGCCTAGTTTATTTGAAAACAAAATAGGTATATTCTAAAATTGTGTTTATGATTATTTTTTTTGTCATTTGAATTATTTTTCATTTAGGGGCCTAATAGATCTTTGAATTTGTTATTTATGATTGTGAATGTTCTTGATTAATATCACAGGGCCAACATATTTTCTTATGTAAAGGTGGTCTTTATTTGAAAACAAACTAGGTGTATTCTCCTTATGTGTAAAATATTAAGTTTGTGCTTTTTCTATATTTATATTTTGGTATTGGTATTTTATTTATTTGTAAATATGCACATTCTTGTTTATTATGACAGTACAGTAGGCCTAACAATACAATTAAATATATCCAACCCACTTTAATGTTTAAAACTTTAACTACTTAAACTACTATCATGAAAAGTCAGTAGCGGATTTAGTTTTGAGGATGCCCTAGGCCCGAGACGATATGGCGCCCTTTTTTTTGTAACAATATATATATATATATAAACATATATATACATATATGTGTGTGTATAAAATAATGAAAATAATAACAATAATAATAAGAAATCTAATTCAGGTATAAATTAAACATTTATTTTTTAACATAACAATTAAATATATAATTAATAATAAATTGCTTGTAATTAAAATATAAATTATTTTTATCTGATTAATCATATAATAAATTTTTTTCTTGCTTTCGTCCGTGCGAAAATATCAATGACCTCCTCATACTTAATTTCTTGAACCAATTGTGCTTCAATGGTTAGTAGTGCAAGTGCATTTAGTCTGTCTTGTTTCATACTTGCATGCAAATACCTTTTCACTCTTTTCAGAGTGTAAAATGATCTTTCTCCAGAACAATTCGTTGCAGGAATACTCAGATATATACGCAATTTTAGTACTTGCCTGATTAATTATTTTAACAAAGAAATTCTACCCTCAAAATGGTACTATGTTTCGATAGTAAGAGCGCTATAAAATAAACTTTAAAATTTGGTCTTACAGTTTACAGAAAACCCAATCGATTTTTAATTTTAGTCATCTTAAAAATTTTGGCACCCCTCAAAATTTGCTGCCCTAGGCCCGGGTCTCACGGGCCTAAGCCTAAATCCGCTACTGTGAAAAGTATAAGAATGACAACATCAGATAATTCTTGTTTTCGAGTATTGTTACTGTATACTTTTGTAGTATTGAAAAAAAATCAGTTACCGGCGATATTGGCAACAAAATATCGGCATCAGCAATATCTGCAAAAGAGATTATCGGCCCAGCCCTAATATTTTGTAATCATCGAGTCTTACTACCCACTCGTGTTGTACGCGCATGTTCTAATTACGCAATGACCTTAGTACACCCGACCGAGATTCGAACCTTGATGTCCCCGTGATCAGCAGTTTAGTCTACCGGTGAGACTAGTGCGTCAAACCATGCGACCACCGAAGTGGATTGAAGTGTTTAACGTGTACTTTGTGAACTGACTGATTGTATCACCACGCAACTCATAACTAACTTAAACCTAGAACAGACACAACGTCCAGTCCCCAGCCATTAATCCATCACTGTGAAAGGGTAAAACCACATTTCCCCAATGATACATTTTGGGCCATGTCAGGAATCGAACCAGGGAGCATTAGCTCAGTAGACAGACAGGCTACCGACAGACACAGTTTATTTGTACAAACGAAACAAGTGTTAATTTGGTACCCGAGTCAGTGGTTTGAGGCGTCAGCTTTGCAAAACATTGGATTGCCGTTGACAGGGGGGTCGGGGTTGGAAGACCGGCTGGCCATACTAAGGGTTTCCCATCTACCCTCCATACAAATGTGGGAACATTTCCACTCCAAGTCTAGCTTAATTATCTTTATTCCATTAACATAATTAATGTATGAGTATATCCCTAGTGTGTACATGGCCGGAGAGCCTTTAAATAAATTCCGTTACAAGATTTTAAAAAAGTATTTTTATTTTAATCCGATAAATCCTCGAATCCTTAAATCTCAAATAATTATCTTTTAAGGATTCGAGGATCTGAGGACACGGGATTTGAGGGATTTGAGGATTGGAAGACACCCAGTAACAAATATTTGAAAACATTTCCAAACAATAGTTTCGATTAAATATATATTTGCCCAGGTCAAGGTTTTAAGTTGAGAGAACCACGAGAATTAGGTAAGTGGTTAACGCACCCGACTTTAACTCCGGAAGCTTTCTTCGGACATTACAATTTTTTATCTTTGTTTAGGAGACAAGCTGGAGGGTCTTAAAACACTTCCCCCTCCTAATCCTGTTTCCTGACCAAGGGTCCTTGACATCCGCATAAAACTTTACAAACAATAAAAAGTGGCAATGCACTTAAGATCTTCTTACCCGCCTCGGTGGCGTAGTTGACTAACGCGCTTGTCGTGTTGAGCTCGACTGCTGAGGACGAGGAGATCGGGGTTCGAATCTCGGTCGGGTGAACTGGGGCTGGTTTTTCCTGAATGGTTTTCCTCTCTCCCTCCACGTAAATGCGGGTTCACTTCCTCTAATTCAACCTTCCCAATTCCTAATCCATTAGAGTAATTAGTACTCAAAGCGTATAACCCAAACGGGTAGTAAGATGGGGTGCTAAATATTATTATTATATTACTAAGATCATCTTCCCTGCCTGGAAGAAGCCGAGCTGAGCGCTTTATAAAATATAGCGGCCACTGGGTCGTCCGGGAGATGTATAGGCTTGCAATTGGTCCTTACACCGGTAGGAAGGTCACGGTAATAGTCCTTTGAACGGATGGCAGGTCATTCACGGACATATTGACACGTCCTGGCGGGTAACTACACCCGGTCAGGGAGCGGTTGGTAGGCAGACGTCTTGGACCGTGTGATACCGGTCGTTTCTGATAACAAGTCGGAGACGTTTCATTAGGTAGGGAGCGTGAGCATGCGGTCTAAACGTCCGGCTCATTTATTCTGGTTTCCCGGGGTTATAGTCCTGGCCGTGCGTGATGAAATATGCTGACTCTAACAACACAGTACCAGGAACTATACTGACTCTAGTGACATAGTACTAGGAACTAGGTTGACTCTAGCGACATAGTACCAGGAACTAGGCTGACTCTAGCGACATAGTACCAGGAACTAGGTTGACTCTAGCGACATAGTACCAGGAACTAGGCTGACTCTAGTGGCATAGTACCAGGAACTAGGCTGACTCTAGCGACATAGTACTAGGAACTAGGCTGACTCTAGCGACACAATACCAGGAACTAGGCTGACTCTAGTGACATAGTACCAGGAACTAGGCTGACTAACAACACAGTACCAGGACCTAGGCTGACTCTAGCGACATAGTATCAAGAAATATGCTGACTCTAGCGACATATTACCAGGAACTAGGCTGACTCTAACAACACAGTACCAGGAACTATGCTGACTCTAGTGACGTAGTATCAGGATCTAGGCTGACTCTAGCGACATAGTACCAGGAACTAGGCTGACTCTAGCGGCATAGTACTAGGAACTAGGCTGACTCTAGCGACATAGTACCAAGAACTAGGCTGACTCTAGTGACATAGTACCAGGAACTAGGCTGACTCTAACGACATAGTACTATGAACTAGGCTGACTCTAGTGACATAGTACCAGGAACTATGCTGACTCTAGCGACATAGTACCAGGAACTAGGCTGACTCTAACAACACAGTACCAGGAACTATGCTGACTCTAGTGACGTAGTATCAGGAACTAGGCTGACTCTAGCGACATAGTACCAGGAACTAGGCTGACTCTAGCGACATAGTACCAGGAACTGTACTGACTCTAGCGACATAGTATCAGGAACTAGGCTGACTCTAGCGACATAGTACTAGGAACTAGTCTGACTCTAGCGACATAGTACCAGGAACTAGGCTGACTCTAGCGACACAGTACTAGGAACTATACTGACTCTAGTGACATAGTACCAGGAACTAGGCTGACTCTAGCGACATAGTACTAGGAACTAGGTTGACTCTAGTGACATAGTACCAGGAACTAGGCTGACTCTAACAACACAGTACTAGGAACTATACTGACTCTAGCGACATAGTACTAGGAACTAGGCTGACTATAACGACACAGTACCAGGAACTATACTGACTCTAGTGACAGAGTACCAGGAACTATACTGACTCTAACAACACAGTACCAGGAACTAGGATTAGTGGAAATGTAACGTTGATCTCAGCTCCTGACTCAGGGAAAGGTTGCTAGTATCCGGTCATTGTCTTGTCGAAGAGGTGAAATACCATCTCGAGCACTTTCTGCTGACTCACACACTTGACACTACTTCAATTGAAACACTAGTAGTAAATTAACAGAATGGGATCTGGTTGTTGTGCCGATGCTAGCAGAGCAGGCAGAGAGTCTGCATATAGAACACTATCATACACGTCATCAACGATCAATCTCTGATTACTTATTTAGTAAAACAAGTAAATAGTAAAATGAACTCTCTGAACAAAATTAAGTACGTACACTAAAAGATAAAACTATAATCAAGTGTAACAATAATGCCAAAACTGCTGAATGGATTCGAATGAAACTTTGTACGTTGGTAGAGTATGTCCTGGAATAACATATATGACTGTTCCCAACCTTTGATTTTAAACAATAATAAATATATGATTATAATGTGATTGAAATTACGTTATTTAAGAATTTGTGATTTAATATGAAGAGGCCGGTGACCTGGCGGTCTAGGGGGTAAGGTGTCAGACTTCTGTGCTGGCGGCCGGGGTTCAATCCTCGGTCGCGGCAAAGATTTATATGATTACCAAACCCTTCCTTCACCTCTGACAATACATCTTGTGAATGTGGGGAATGCCAGGCCTCCACCGTGGTTCGGATTCCACGTTAAACTGTAGGTCCTTCATTTCATCTCACAATCACCCTACCATTACACATTAGCGTAAGTGCGTGTAACCCGAACGGGTAGTAAGACGCGGTGCTAATAATAATAATAATAATAATTTGTAATTAAAGTAAATAGTAATTAGTGTGACGTAGTTTCATAATAATAAATAATAAATATGATGTGATTCTAGCTATATAGTTTGAATAAAATATTATTTCATTTATTTATTTATCTTACTAATTATGAAGGTATGGATTTAAAAACAAAGTTTTAATTGATAACCTAAATAATATATATTTTGTATTACGAAATATTTAAAAGTGACAATTAAAATATGGCAAAATTATTTACAGATAGAACTGAGAAAAACGCATAGATATTTGAAAAAAAGTTAAAGTTTAATTTATGACCATAACAGTTTAGTTAAAAATTAAAAGATTTTTTTATCAATTATTGCGGGTGAAGCCGTGACGGGTAAAAGCTAGTATTAAAATAAAGTATAAAACGTAATGAAATGGTTACATAGCATAAACCATGTAACAGCCGACCTAATTTTCCAGTTCGAAAACGTTAATGACAAAATGTTTCAAAAATGTACTTGCATCGCACAGATTTTCTCCCTCCTTTGACTAAAAATAGAGATATTTAGTCTACTCTTATCAGCTAGGATATGTGAAACAAAATAATACACATTGTTGCAGAAATACACCACCAAAGACTATAGGCCCTACTTGAAATGATATAGTAGAATAGTATTGAGAAAAATGTAACATGTCTGTTCACCAAAGAGCATTACAATCCATTTCCCGGACCTCAGTTTAAAAAAAGATATTTCCCAATATCTCGAAAATGATTGGTTTTGTAGAAATATATTTCAAATAAAAGTTTTTTTTATTTATGATAGTATTACAACTTTGCAATGATCAATTATTTTATATCTCAAATATTTGCAGAGATATCAATTTGTGAACTTTCGCTTATGTTAAAGTACCCTCAAAGCCATTCTCACGGCACGAAAGTTGTTAAAAGGAAAACTGATTGTTAAAACGTAATGTAACCCTTAACTCGATCATTTGTTATTTCTTTGAAACTTGTATCGGGGGTGATCATATGGTCTGACGTCACCGATGGCGAGAGATCAGGGTTCCGATCCCGGGCGGGCTTGTTTGTAATGGTTACTTGTGAGTGTTGGTTTGAAACGTAACTCTTTCTCCTGATTCACTAGCTAGAGATTATGTTCGTGTTCCGTCCGTTGGTGGAATACCGCCACGTAGACCACGTCCACACGTGGAGGAGGAAACCACGTCCGTGCGTGTCTTTGTTGAAGTCCTACTTGCTACACAGTCCAGGCAGTCCCCTGGCAGCAGTTCCTGGGGGTGGACGCCCAACTGACCAGCTACAACGAGCGCGGCTCTGGTTCTTTCATTATCAATTTAGCGCTTATTTCACTTTCATTGTCAGGACTAGAGTGGCCATCTTCCCTTGGTATTTCCGGGGACACTCGTTCTAAAACCACTTATGGGAGCTGGTTTTGGTTGAAAGAACCATTTTACTTTACATCCATGACTTTTTCCAGCCTGTGGTCTGGGTCAGTGTTATATTAATAATAATAATAATATTTAGCACCGCGTCTTAATACCCGTTCAGGTTATACGCTTTAAGTACTAATTACTCTAATGGATTAGGAATTGGGAAGGTTGAATTAGATGAAGTGAACCCGCATTTGCGTGGAAATTGAGTGGAAAACCATTTAGGAAAAACCACCCCCAGTTCACCCGACCGAGCTTCGAACCTCGATCTCCCCGTCCTCAGCAGTGCAGCTCAACACGACCAGCGCGTTAGCCAACTACGCCACCGAGGCGGGTAGTGTTATATTTAAGCCATATATTTTCCCTACTGGCTTGCTAGGCTTGTCGTAACTTCATATGCCTTATAATATAACTTAATACTAGGACAGGCACAACACCCAGTCCCCAGGCGTTAATTCATCAATGTGAAAGGGTAAACCCTCGTTCCACTCATGATACATTTTTCAGCCATGCCAGGAATCGAACCCGGGACCCCTAGCTCAGTAGAAAGACAGGCTAACGCCTGAGATAAGGTGTAGTATTGGAATAACGGTTTAGAGAATTTCAACATATTCTTGCGGCCGACATTGACAACATTTTATTGTAGTAATATTGTTATTTTATAGGTTTTAATAGCATCTATCAAAAGTGAAAGAAGCTTGGGGTGACCTGGCGGTCTAGGGGTAAGGTGTCAGACTTCTGTGCTGGCGGCCGGGGTTCAATCCTCGGTCCCGGCACGGATTTATCTGATTACCAAACCCTTCCTTCACCTCTGACAAGACATCTTGTGAATGTAGGGAATGCCAGGCCTCCACCGTGGTTCGGATTCCACGTTAAACTGTAGGTCCTTCATTTCATCTCACAATCACCCTACCATTACACATTAGCGTAAGTGCGTATAACCCGAACGGGTAGTAAGACGCGGTGCTAATAATAATAATAATAATAATAATAATAATAATAATAATAATAAAAGAAGCAGATCACATGAATACATTAAAATTGTTTTATTAACTTTAGTAACCACCAGATACTGTTCTTCCTACCAAAATCAGCCTACAGGACCTATTTACAATTCAAATGGTTCTTAATACACCTCGTAGTAGTGTCTCATATTAGTATTATTGGACAGTGTTAGATGACTAAGTTTAGAACATATTATAAAACCTGTGGATATTGTACGTGAGGTGTTTCATTTCAATCTAATGGCATTACGTTCTGTTTGGTCACCTGGATGTAGACTATCCGCAACTTTGGTGGCACAGAGCGTTTCTCGGGTACAATGGAGGTTGTCCACATGTAATCCTACCTGCAATTAGATGATGGGATGACAATGACCATGGAGTTGTGGGGCCCTGGTGACTCTTGGGATAATTCCCTTTGAGAAATAAAAAACGTGAATCGATCCCTGGACTCCTAGATTCGTAGCCAGGCGTACTCAACACTACACCACGGGGTTGGATACATGAACGAAGTGAACTAACTTAAGTACAGTTAGACCTAAAAGTTAATAAAACAAGACATAATTAGTGAGAACTACTCGTAGCTGGTTGTGATTATGTCAAGTTTCGACACATTTAGCGACTGATTTAATTTAATTGATTTAATTCATATAAATTTCAAATGGCATTTATTTATATTAACAACTCGGGAGCAAAATGAATCTGGGACACATGTGTAATCTAGGGGACAAATCACCTTAGTGCAGAACCCACATCGGTGGGCACGTGGTCTAAACGTCAGTCTCATCTAGTCTGGCTTGATGGTGAAAGGGGTCGGTGCTCAAATCCCGGATTTCTTAAAACCAAATATTCTACTTTTCCTCCACGCATCTGCTGTTGCATTCTCTCAAAATTATGCTATCCTCATTACTAACCTATAGCCGTTATTTTTTTAAAAAAAAGTGTGGATCCCGAATGCAGACGCAGCAAAAAAAAAAAGCATCATTTTTCATCACTCTCATATTGAACCATGTTTATTAAAATTTTACTAATAATGATGTATTTATTGACACATTAATTTTAAAACTGTGAGAAAAAAAAATTACCTTCACTACCAATTAAAATGTGTATTAGATGTAAGTGCTGATTTTTATAGGAAGCACTAACATTGATTGAAGGTCACTCAAACTTGGCATTGTGAAAATATGTCTTACCTATTTGATTTATTAATTATAAATTGCATATAAAATGTATCAACATCTTACAAAAATACTTATTTATGCATTACTGTATAATTTATCTCCACATCGTTAGCTGAACGGATTAAGGATATTAATACAATTGTTTGTTATTTTCCCGCAATTGTGCCAACATGAGTTTCCACTTTTCAAATAACGGTCTTTTTATGAAACTCAAACCGTAGAGTAAAAATATTATAATAAAAATACACATATAAAATACGTTATATTACATTTTTAATAAAGAATAACAAGACTTCGAAAAAAACCTCTCTATTCATTTGACTTTAGTAATGTCTCGTTGAAGAAATGCTTGAGGCAAAATATCATATTTACAGAATGAAATAGAAAAGTGAGCAAACCAGCATTCGTCCACAGAAATAATCTGTTGTTAACTTACTCGTATGAATGAGACTTCAGCTTCCTATACAAAAGAACCAAATAAAATGCATGTATATCTCGTTTACTACATCTCATTAGAAGCACTTTAATTACATTTCATGTGAACAAATACCGTTTGTTGAACGTTGGTAGGCTTGTTATAAAGCGACTCATTATTAACTTTTATATTTGACACATTTTAATCAAGAAGGTTATATTTATGTTTATATAAAAACTAAGTTGGACTTGGAATTAATATTTGCACGTGTATAATTGTATATATCATTGTACAGGATAGGACCAAAACCATTAAACGATTGGTAACTTGAACACTTAACACTTTGTGAAGATAACGACCTCCACCTCAACAGGTTGTCATCACTTTCCTCAACACGTTGCCCATCACTTTCCTCAATATACATATTCTGTTTCCACCCCACCCTGTATATTGACCATTTTATTATCGTTCAAACTATTCACACGATATTTTGTGTCACCGTGTCTCACTACCAATTTGGGCTGTTGTACTAGCCACGCTAATGTGCTAGGAATTTGTAAGACTTAATCAAGAGGAAATGTACCTGAATTAGCGTGGATGAAGAGTGAAGAGCCAGTAAGTAAAAACCACCCCCAGTTCACCCGACCGAGATTCGAACCCCGATCTCCCCGTCGTTGTCAGTACAATCTATTGTGAGAATGACGCCATAGACCCCTCGACCACCAGAGCGGGTGTACGGAGTTACTACCTCACCAGGATTCGAGCCACGGTCAATTAGAAGGGAATGTGCAAGGTCTAAACGATCTTTGCCACATCTGAGGCTACATCCTTACATTCTCCTTTAGTAGAATTTACTTGTATTTGTGTTAGTTGCTACGCTATTAATTGTTTAACTTAAGATATGGGGATGGAGAATTGTATGAAGAAATGCACCAAACGTTTGTAGAAAGTGGATAGAAAACAGCAATGATAAATCACATGTGATAAACCACTTCCGCTGGCAAGATTTAAAACTGTCACTGGCAAGCCAGTCTATGTTGAAACTTACGTCTTAGACCATGCGACCATTGGTGTGGATTAGGGCATTTTATTGAATGTATTTCACAAACGCAATCCTAGGGGGACATCACCACCAATATCAAAGTCTGAGAACGAACAGAGTCATGCTCCTAACCATACGTCTTAACCTAGAACAAACCGACTGCCCGCAAGGCTACTTGACGACATTGAAAAGACCGTAAGGAGACGCGAAATGTCCTCATAGAAAACCCACACACAGAATGGACGTGTAGTTTTATTGAATGGGACGAAGGGAAAATAAAAAATATCTTGTGAGCTATGGAAAGCAAAGAAAAGGAAAGAGCTTAAGAAATCGTCGTCTTAGAAAATGTCTTCCTTTCATGCGAAGGGGGTTGATCCCGTAATACGTATTCCTGGCCGTGGGTAGAAGCTTTCAGGGGATAGAAAGGGTGTTGATGTGTGTGCAGCACAATTCAGGTGAACTCCCTTTTATAAAAGGGTTGAAAAGGATCCGAAGGAGTAAGAGGCTATATAGACAAGGTAGTGAAGGCTTAGAAACGTGTAAACATAAAAATTGTATTCAAGGGGAAAGACTTTGCACAGGAAGAATTCGTTTGTCTCGCGGGATTAGAGGCTAGTTTTAACAAGGGAGCTTCAGATACAAGAGATTTGTAACGAGTACATTAGAGAGATAAAAAGATACATGGTTTGTACGCATTGTTTGGCTAGTTTTGATTCATTGTGCTCTGGTAAATTTCTAAAGTGGGATCACTTATGTGCCCGTTGACCTGTGTCAGGAAACATCTGCTTCAAATGGTGTTTCTCTACTCGAATGTGTTTGCCTGTTGACTGCTCGGCCGGGCTTGCTAGATGATCATGTGCGCATGAATGCAGCCCTTACAACACAAATTACTCTGAGCAAAGAGCTACGATCTAGGCTTCTTTCAGGAACCTTCCTTTTATTCGTTGCTTTAAACATGCTTTTTCATTATCTATTCAAGACTCTTGGGATGCCGCAAACACGGCCGATATCTGCAGGAGGATTTAAGAAACAATAGATAAGGGTTTTATAAATTTGTTATTTACTATCAAAGAGAAATTTGGTGGAAAATAAGAAAACTAAATATTAATTTTACTGTTTCATCTATTAATCAATCATAGAAGCACTATTTATTCATTTTATTTACATGAGTAATAAATTCTAAAGTTTCTTACTTGTATCTGGTGCCCAACTACTGACATCCAAGCTCATTCAGCTGCCTTATGTAATGAAAACTTAACCCCTTTGGCATGGTGACATTGGCTAAAGTAATTCCTATTGTAAAGACCTTCAAAATAAGATTTAAATATGTTCTGATATACTAGTAAATTTGTGATTTAAAAACAAATACTTTCAGGCCAGATACTTGAAACGTGGACGTTGGTGTGCACGCAGCAACACTAGCAGCTCACTCAGTTACGTCTTGGACAGAGATGAAGTCCTGGGTATCTCAGACAAAAAGATCAGTTTTTATTCCTTATCCTGGAGACAAACTATAGCTGTTGGGTGGCCTCGTTCCTTAGGAAAGTTCAGAAAGGCCTTCCAACGTTGCTTGCTCCCCTCTCAGACCTCTCAGTTCAACTACTGGTAGGGTCAAAGCACTTTATTATTAACGTGATACAAATATGATGGGGAAGGAGAGAGTCTTATTGAGTGTGGTCCCAGGCGCTGAGGACACACAGCTTATGTTAACAATCTGATAAATCAATTATATATATGTGTGTGTGTGTTTGTATAACTTCGTTTAGTAAGGGGACATGGAGTATTAATGTGCTCTTTCAGAACGCAATGTTTACGCCAGCACATGACTTGCACACTATATAATACACCAGACGCCACAACCAGTCTCCCGGGCAGAACCCCAAGACCGGGATTTAAACCCACGATCCAGAATACATTCGCACTTTTATAACTGATCATCTTTGAATGTTAAAACTGTATTCATATCCAATCTTTTAATACATATTAAAAATGTCAGTTTTAACTACTAAATACTTGGGAGATAACTGTTTAAATACAATTCTCAGCTTATTCATGATCCAACATCTGTCAACCTTCTACCTGTCCCCAGAACATTAAGTTCCTCTCTTAGCCAGGAAGAATGAGACACACATGTTCAACATCCGTCTCAAATATGTCTTCCCATCGGTTCTTTTAAACAAATGTCTGTTTTTAAAGTTTTCAGTGAAGTATCGGGATTGTCTTTCACTCGAGCAACAAAGAGGCACGGGCAGAGAGAACAAAAGAACTCCCCGGAAGTTCTTATCTCTATTGAGTTTTTTCTATGAAACATCTCTTCACCCCGACATAAAGAGGAAGGTGAAATCCCTGTTGATATCAGGTTGTGCACGTGGGCCGGAGTAAAATGGAGCTGGTCTCTTGTTGTACTCTCATGAGTACCAACCTTGCCTGCACGGTTTTCCCTCCCCTTCCACGTCAGGGCTCAGCACAGGAAGTGGGTGGATTCAACTAGGCTCGGGTTGCCAACATTTCCACTACTGGGAGATGGGATTCTAAAAGGGGAGGGGGATGTTTTCCCTTTCTTGAACTCAAGTTGCAGTATTTCTCTTCGAGTCGTATGTCTCTTATCTTCTCCGCCTTATAAAAAACAACAGCTTAAAGATGGTTTTAAATTTACCACTATCAGTTTCTTGGAGAAGGAATCTGCCGTATTATTTGGATCTAGCTTCATTCCGGGGGAAATATTAAAACTATTTTTATTATTTAGCTATAATTTACGTAGATTTAAATAAATATTGTATTTTACACATTGTTTTCATCAGGGATATTTGTTGTTCACTTTATGAACCAAGTGGTCAAGAATAGTCACGTCCACCAATCCAGTAATTCTCAACCTGTTCATCAACTTAAAAAAAAAACGTAAATTATTTGACTAATTAAATCCCATCTTCCTAATCGTACTAATGGCTTATTTAAACTAACTGTTTAACTAAGGAATGGTGTAATTTATATTTTAAAACCTATTTGAACATAATTAATTATGTTTTTACGTGTCAGACTGCCAAATTAAATACACATATTTTAGATAGTTACAAAATTCTACAGATTTCACATGTCTCTTAGGTGAAATGTATTTGCAATTCAAGTTTAAAACGAGAGAAAAAATTACTGAGAGTAAAATATAATATTAAAATGAACATACATTATCACTTAACGCAAATAATACAAATTCTGGGATTGGTTCAAAGACAATCTTTTTTTTTATATTAGGTTCAACTTTATTTCACTTGGAACAAAAAAAAACCATTGCCAAATTTCTTTAGTGTATAGCTCAGGTTAAAAAGCACTCCTCTACATGTTAATTCATATCTTTCAGATAGTTTTTAAAAAAAATGTAGCAAACACATTTGTTACCATATTTTGGTATAAAACACAAGGATATTAATATTTATCGTACTATCATATAGAATATAGGAAACAGGGCAGTTAATATATTTGTATCAGCAGAGATGAACGAGTAGTGTCAGGCGTTAGTCTCACGTTTCCATCGATCCCCCTTGACGATGGGGCCAGGGTTCGAATTCCGACAGGGTGCACTAATGGTTGTTTTCCATTATGAATATTTTCGCTGTAGTTTTCCAATCCTCTGAGCTCTATTGCGGGTGTATATTCGCTAATATTCCCTCCTGATCCTTATTACTCGGATACTTGTATATGTAGTGGTGGGCATGTGGGCATAGGCGTTAAGCTCATCTAGTCTGGATTGCTGGTGACGGGGAGGTCAATATTTTAATCCCGACCAGGTGTATGCACTAAGTATTGTGATCGTCAAAAAGAATCGAACTCAAGGTTTTTATAAATGATTATGAATATCTCGATGCTATCTGTCTGTATCTCAGTCTAGATCCGGAACTGTTTTACCGATAGCGCTAAAACTTGGTATCTGGGGTTTTAATAAGGTTCAACAGAGTAGTTTTTGGAATTAGATATCCAACCATAAAATGATGGGCAGTTTACTGAAGGACAAAAAGAGATCAAATCTATTTTCTCAAAACCTTCTCCAATGATTGTGATTACATTTCGTATTTAGGCATTGAGTAACGATACAAACAAAATATAAATTCTTATTTTCCAATGAAAATTATTTTGAGCGTATTTTACACTAGTGGAGACTTCAAATTTTGATATCATCTCCGTTAATATTTAAGATACAACATAGCTTAGCTCAGTAAAGTTGTAGTACTATTAAAAATAAAAAAAATGTATATGATCTATATATCATATCATGTCATAAACACAATGATTTAGCATTACTTGCCAGAAATAAAGATGAGTTGTAGGAGATGATGGACCGGCCGGTGGAAATAGGAAGAAGATATGGTATGGAGATCAACATTGAGAGGTCAAAAGTGATGGCGATTTCAAAAAATGAAGAGCTACTAAAAATAAAAATTGGAATCCATGAGTTGGAAAACATAGAGCAGTTCAAGTACCTGGGGAATATGCTGACAAAGGGTTGCTACTATACCAAAAAAAGAATGTCAAGAATCGTCATGGCCAAGGAAGCTTTCAACAATAAGAGGTTACTGCTGACCAGCAAGTTGAGTTTGGAACTGAGGAGGAAACTGATGAACGGCTACATTTGGAGCATCGCGCAGTAAAGAGCAGAAACTTGTACTTTCAGGAAGATGGAAAAGAAATACTTGAATAGTTTTGAAATGTTGTGCTGGAGAAGACTTGGGAAGATCAGATGAACAGACAGGGTGACAAATGAAGTCCTAAGAAGAATGGGGGAGAAGAGAACCATTTTGGATGTGATTCTTCGGTGCAAAGCAAGATGGATCGGACACATCCTTAGGAGGAACTGTCTTCTGCACGACGTCATAGAAGGAAAGGTTGAGGGAAAGAGGAGCTTAGGAAGGAGGAGGATTCAAATACTAGAATACTTGAATGAAAGAAGAACATTCTGGTAGCTGAAGGAGAAGCAGAGGACAGGGCGCATTTGAGGTCTAAGTTTCAGCTACAAAAGGAATTGACCTGTCATAAGACAGAACCCCTTAATTATAAATATATATATTTATAAACACAAAAGTTTCTGAGCTATTGTAAAATATCTATTTTTAAATCAGGTACTTTGAAAAGAGTAGATTGCTTGTTATGTTTTTTGGTGGATAAAGATATTCCTTTTTTCTCAATGTTTCTGTAAAAGTGTATACTATTTCAACTATTCTATTTACCTTTGGTTGAATGTGAGGCTCTATTTTATTTCCCATTATGTTCCAACAACAGTATTATGTTAATTCGTTTCACAAATCTTTAAAGAAATGTCCCCATTTTTAGATAAATGCACGTTGCAATCATCTCGCATATTTGGAGAACTGTGTGCATTATTTTCCAGCGTCAACGCTCTTATGTTAATTGAACTTTCCAAGAAAGACGAGTTGAACACTCTTTTTGTCAAAGTTATCTACTTGTGAACGTCAATCCCTTGGAGCGCTATGAGGTTTGCATAACGTCTCGGGCGCATTCAATCCTCGGGCTTGCGTCTTGAACCTCCCCACGGAAATGAGACACTTTGACAGCAACAAATAGTTAACATGAAGAGCTGGGTAGAAAACTTTACGAACTAGACAACAAATAAACAGTCTTAACGATGGTACAGTCTACTGCACACATTGTTTTTACTACTTTATCTAAATTATACTCGTATGACAAGTGAAAATAATATACATTGTTATAGAAACATAATGGGAAATAAAGAGCATTGCATTTCACCAAATAGCATACATGAAATAATAGACACTGTTACAGAAACATATTATTTGTTCAGTGCATTTTCAGCTCCTCATTTTCTAAAAAACTACCCGCCTCGGTGGCGTAGTTAGCTAACGCGCTTGTCGTGTTGAGCTCGACTGCTGAGGACGGGGAGATCGAGGTTCGAATCTCGGTCGGGTGAACTGGGGGTGGCTTTTCCTAAATGGTTTTCCACTCTCCCTCCACGCAAATATGGGTTCAATTCCTCTAATTCAACCTTCCCAATTCCTAATCCATTAGAGTAATTAGTACTTAAAGCGTATAACCCGAACGGGTAGTAAGACGCAGTGCTAAATATTATTATTCTAAAAAATTATTTTTATAATTTATTTGTCAATAACTTGAAAAACAATAATTTTATAAAATATTAATTTGGATCAAGGTTGTTTAAATTTAGTAGGTCTACAACCTTACCATAGTAAGCTATATCGTGTCTCAAATAATTGCTGGGGTATGATCAAAACTGGAAATTTCCGCATATTTAAATAAGCCTAATTTCATTTTCATGGGTAAATGAGAATCGCCATTTTGTTTTGAATGTTATTCAATGCTTGGATACGAATTTTAATAAAAAGACACTTAAAGCCGATTTTGATCAAATCGATTTTTTCTGTTGGCGCCCTAAGTGAACAACGCTTAATTTTATGGTTCGATATGTAATTCCAAAAACTCCTTGGGGGGAAAACTTATGTAAACCCTAGATACCAAGTTTTATCCCGATCGGTAAAATGGTTTGGCTGTAGGTTGAGATACAGACACAATACACGGCCTCGAGAAAACCACTTTTTCTGGTCCAGTGGGCCATGAATCACCAACATCCATCAACGTATCTTTTTTTTTTCTTCCTCCGAGTTGTCAAACTGTTTCATCTTTTATTTCATAATACAATTAACTATACATCTACAATTACTTACCCGCCTCGGCGGTGTAGTTGGCTAACGCGCTAGTTTCGTGTTGAGCCAGACTTATAAGAACGGGGAGATCGAGGTTCGAGTCTCGGTTGGGTGAACTGGGGTGGCTTTTCCTAAATAGTTTTCCACTCTTCCTCCACGCAAATATGGGTTCACTCCCTCTAAAATAAACCTTCCCAATTCCTAGCTCGTCAGCATAATAAGTACATAAGCATATAACCCGATCGGGTAATAAGATAAATAAAAATAAAATAAAACAATTACTTCAAACCAACTAAACTGTGTTTTAAATAAAAAATGTTAATCTACCAAAACATTAAATATATAATTTTAAAATAAGTTGAAGTTATACATCTTAGCTTACCTTATTAGTAAATTTGAAAAAATACACCTGAACACGGGGATCAAGCCCGTGACCCTAGGTTTATCGTGACCAGGCTCTACCCCTGAGATATCCAGAATTCGTCCCATGCTCAGGTTCAATGTAGTTTTCAGGCAGAGTCCATGATGGACGTGTGTAAATCATCTGCGACCACAGCCACCGGGGACTCGGGAGTGGCTTCAGGTTTCCGTCGCCTTAAACTAAGAGTGAAGAATGAGCTTAAACACAGGTTTAATTCTGAATATCTCGGTGGTAAAGCATTGTCACGCTAACTTAGACGTCCTGAGTTCGATTCCCGTGTCCAGGTGTCATCTTTAAAATTCACGGACGTCAACGCTTTGTAGGTAGATAATAAATACTGTTTTTAAAAAACCAAAATAATATTGTAGCAATTTATTTTTATCAGATAAAATAAAACTTGAATGTCAACAGTGTGCAAGTTGAATTTATAGTTCCTTCACACAGACAGTATTTATATTTTACTCTACATATAAAGTTCAAAGTTTAAATATCTTTAGTTCGGAGACAAAATAATTGTCCTACGAAATTCTTTCTTATTGCATGAGAGATAAAAAGTTTACGTTTGTCAATTTTAGTTAAGACGTAACTAAAGTTAGGCGAGGAAGAGTTAAAACTTGTAGGGAGCTGATTACCTCCCAGCAATCAGATTCTTCCATTTAAAAAAAAGGGAATGTTTTCTTCAACTTTGTTCATTAGGAATGTCTGTCTGATTAGCAAACTTCTATGATTGAGTTCTAATTTTAATCCTTTTTTTTTACACAAGAAAGTCATAAAAAGTTTTTTTTTTAATTTTGCCTATAATCAAACTCGAGAGAGGATGGTAATTGAATGGCTGGTCATTATCTGTAAGATGAAGTCTACGTCATTTTCAAATCGTAATCAAAAAAAGTATTAACTCGCAAACATTTAGGAGGAAACCATATTTCAAGTTAGAAGATAGTCTGAGTGTATCTGGCACCTTTTTTTTTTACAAGTAATTTCAGTTTGTATTTTTTTACGGGTTAAAAAGCAATGATGTGAAGACAAAGTTGCAGGTTTAATGGAATTTCACGCCGTAGTCCTCACCTGCTGGTACAAAACGCACGTTAAATACCAATTGCCGTAATAACTCCGGCTGTTCGTTTGTTGTTTTAAAAAGTAATTTAAATATTATTCTAGTCTTTGTAATGGGGATGTAGCAGTTAACTTGTGTCATTATTATAAAGTGTGAGTAGTGTTACAGCCTGGTAGCTAGCCGACTAAATTGTATAGTGGGCTTTGTGTAAGAAATTAATATAGTGGGTTTGGTGTAAGAAATGAACAAAGTGGGCTCGGAGTAAGAAATTACTATGGTAGGTTTAGTGTAAGAAATTAACAAAGAGGGCTTGGTGTAAGAAATGACTATAGTAGGTTTAGTGTAAGAAATTAATATAGTAGGTTTGGTGTAAGAAATGAGCAAACTGGGCTTGGAGTAAGAAATTACTATGGTAGGTTTAGTGTAAGAAATTAATATAGTAGGTTTGGTGTAAGAAATTAACAAAGTGGGCTTGGTGTAAGAAATGACTATAGTAGGTTTAGTGTAAGAAATAAATATATGGATTTCACAAAGGAAACAAAAAAATTTCTTTGTACTAAAGTGGGGTTCCTCAATTTATTTATTTTTTGCGAGATTTTTTATTCCAAGATTAACCAATCTTTTAGCCCTTTCCATATATATATGGTATTAGGGTCAATAGGTTCAACATCCAATTTATTTATTCGTTACTATTATTTGTTTTTCAAATTAATTACAAATGTTATGGAGACAGAATAATATAGCCCGAGTAAATGTAAAACCAGTATTTGCACATTTTAGGCTGCTCCCTGACTCCCCCAAGTGGAGCATTGATGGTCCATTACCCCCCCAGTCTCGGAAACATTGGAGCACAGTCCCCTAAGGGCGTTCACTCCCACTTAGACACTAAGATGGGGACATTAACAAAGACTTGATTAAGAGTTTACCTGCACTGGGGCATGAAGTCTAGATGTCAGGTTTGTTTACTCTGGTTTGATAGCGAGTACGTCATGACTCGAGTCACAATCGGGGGTTCTGTCTTTAATTGTTCCCCACTAGTTCTCCACGCGAATACGGGCACATTTACTATAACGTATACCTTTCCCATCCCAAACACATTAGTGTAATTAATATAAATGCGTATAACCTAAAAGAGCAGTGAAACGCGGTGAAAAAAAGTCCTTAAAAATTAAACATTAAAACTTATTCCTGGTTTTTATACCCATGTTTCACATCGGTGGCCCCACGGGTTAAGGCATCATCGTCTGGTTTACCAGTGACGGGGAGATCAAGGTTAGAATCACAATCAGATATTTAGGGATCATTTTTCTTCAAGTTTTTTTTCTCTTTTTCCGTGAAAATGTGGGTACATTATTTCTATCATATACCTTCCTATCCCTATTCAACGTGTATAAATATCCCTATAGTCCAACGAACAATACCACAACACAAAGTTTTCATGCTGGACAGACTATAGCTGGGAAGTAATGTAGGGGAAGGTGGGGCGGAGCAGACGCTCCAGAGAAGGAAGGCAAAACAAAACGTGACGCCCGACCTGAGATGTTGCCCCCGGCCCTCCAACACCCCACCAAGACCAGAGATCGTGACCACGATGCAACCAAACCGTGAATTTCTTCGTAAAGGTCGATTTTTCAACTTTATCTTCCTTCACATCGACGATGTAATGTTTCCTAAAAGGACGTAAAAGGATGTATCGTTTAGAAGCGTTCTCCGAGCGTGGGCGTGGCCCCAGTTTGGAGTTGAATGTGTGAGGACCAATAGAATGTCACCGGGAACTCAGGGCGAGATATCAAACATGTTACTAAGCTAATATCCTCTTCAAAGATGATTTAAACATGTAATGTTTGTACAAGCCTGTAACCACTTGACCTTCTCTATTTCCTCCAGCGTCTTACTATCAAATGTACACGCATTTGCGTGGACAGAGGGTAATAAACTATTTAATGAGCCTCATTTCACCCGCCTGAGCTTCGAATCCCATCACCATCAAACAAGAACAGACGAGCTTGAAGTTTAGTTCGTGTTCCTGTCAATACGGGTCTAGTTTTAATTTTAAGCCAAGCACAAAATATGCTGCCAGACTGATGATTTATTACTTATTTGGAGTGTGTGAAGGCCTCACCAATGCTCACACTGTTGAAGACGTCAGACTCGATAAAGATTGGATTGCTTGCTATGTGGACGTCGAAATTTTATTTTTGGATGGTTGCATTGTGGGTGGTTTTTACCTCCTTTAAGACTTTCACGCTAATGTAGGTGCACTTCCTCTAAGCTATCCTCTTCATGTTATATCTTAAGACTACATTAAATCATTTTCAGCCATGTTGTTAGAGGTAACTGCTGAAATAAACAAATTATAGTTAAATGGCGCACATCAAGTTTTCAAGGTGGTTAAATAAAATACTCTACAGCAGAGCACACCGAAAGGCTTTTAAGGCGTCAATTTGGTGTTAAGGGCGTTCCCTACCTGTGACGTCAAGGCAGATCAAGATAGGATATCCCGTGTTGATGAATTTACATTCAGTTCAGCGAGCTATAAAGTTATAACGTTGAAACAAAAACCATAAACTCCTAAATACATTTAAAAATTGCCCTACAGTGTCATATAATTATTATTTTTACTTTGAAGTATTTTTTTAAACGTATATATATTTTATAAATACAGACTAGGCTATTTGTCTTAGCCACTAAAATGTCCTATAGAAATCTTCCTGCCAGGATATGGATTAAAAAAGTCCGTCTATCAGGAATAGGAAACAAGGAAAAGGTAATTTTAAAAAGCAAGTCTATGTTTTCAAGGTGCAAATAGTTTAGGGACTGTGTAAACTCGTCAGAGGAAGAGGGGAAGTGTTTTCAGTGTATAAACATGAGACCTCACAGAGTGAACTACTCATGTTCTTCCCTCTCTTTCTATGTCGTACATTGGTGTCAAAGTGTGATAGTGCTTAGAGTGTTTAGGTGCGTCAAGTTAAGATGAAACCCGATTCGTAAAATAGCTTCGAAATCTCCAAGTAGGCAACTTAGTTAAACTGGCCTGCTGAAAACGAGAAGAAAGGGGTTCGAATCCCAGTCTGGTCTACTAGGAGTGGATTTTCCTAAATAGTTTCCCACTCTCCTTCTATTCAAATGCAGGTAGACTACCTATAAAATGCGTCTTTCCTCACCTCATCCCTACCTCATTATAGTAACTATATGTGCATACAACCTGAAAAGGTAGTAGTAGTAATACGCGGCAATAAACAAAAGAGAGAACATTCTAATTTAGTAAAATGTTGTCAATGTTGGCCGCAGTAAAATATATGTGTGTTCTATAAAATTTGCTCCAAATGTAGGCCTACATTCGTAAGATTTTCAAGACATGGATAATGGTATCTATATTGAAAATTTGTAAACCTTGATCTTCAAATTGAATGCCTTTATTTATATTTAAAAAAATATTTGGTGTATAATTCCAAAAGTTACTATTAAATGTAATAACTTCATATATATATATATATATATATATTCAGTCTTGTTCGAGCTTCCGTTTCGTTTGTCTGCGTCGTCTTTTGCTATATATGAAGTTATTACATTTAATAGTAACTTTTGTAATTATACACAACACTATTTGTGCTTCACTTCAAATAGTGGGTTGATAAAATATTTTTATGTGTATGAAGAAGCGCCAAAGGGGGTAGTGTAGGTGGGTATCCAATTATTTAAAAGGTTAACGACGTTGCCTTCTTGGAGATTTCAAGGCTATTTTAATAGGCGGGTTGTATCTTAACTTGAAGCACCTAAGCGGTCTAAGCACTATCACACTTAGACACCAATGTACGACATAAAAAGAGAGGGAAGAAAATGAGCAGTTCACCCTGTGAGGTCTCGTGTTTATCCACTGATAACACTTCCCCTCTTCCTCTGACGAGCTTACACGGTCCCTATACTATTTACTCCTTGAAAACATTGACTTGATTTTTAAAATTACCTTCTTATTGTTTCCTGTTACAGATAGACATTTGTTACCACGGACTTTTTAAACTACATCCTGGCAGGAGGATTCTTACAGGACATTTTCATGACCAAGACAAATAGCCTAAGTTGTAGAGGATTTATAAATAATTATTTTTAAAAAAACGAGTTAAAGATAATAATAATAATAATAATAATAGTTTTGTGACATTGTAGGACTATTTTTAGAATATTTTAAGAACCTATAGTTTTTGTTTCAACATTATATTTTTAAAACTTGCGGAGTAAAACGTAAATTCATTAACATAGGAAACCCTATCTTGACCTGCCGTGACGCCTGGAGGGTAATCTCAAGACTTGGATAGAAGATGTTGCGGGTCATGGTTATAAATTATCAAAATAGGCGGAGTTCTCAATATATTTTAGATCTACCGTGCTTCAAGACCCTTTCCGCCATCTCTGTGATCAGAATCCTAGCTATAAATATCCTTTTCGCCATCCTTGTGATCATAATTCTTACTATAAAGATCCTTTTCAACATCCCTTTGATCATAATCCTTACTATCAAGATCCTTATCGCCATCCCTGTGATCAGAATCCTAACCACACTCCTAACTATGTATTCTAGAGGAGCAAGACTTGGGGAGACCAGACCAACAAAAAGCAAGAGATGTTATTGGTCCGTTTAAACTGTGGAGTAAAAGAAGAGCAGTCAGTGAGCAGGCACCCCATGGAGGGAGTCTTATTGACCGTGAAACATTCCTCTCTCCCCTCGACTGATACTGCGGTGAAGCTCATCTCAACCAAGAAGTGAGAGAGAGAGAGAGCATTGTCTGTTCTCGGTCCACTGCTCGTCTTCAAGAGTTCAGATGTTCACTCGACCAGAACTAGCAGGGACGCGTGCCTTGACGGCGATACACAGGGCACAGGTGCTGGCAAGGAGGAGCGGACGATACTATTCTCTTCTACTGTCCTCCTCTTGAACCTAGCAAGGAGGAGTGAGCGATACTATTTTCTTCTACTGTCCTCTTGGACCTAGCAAGGAGGAGTGAGCGATACTATTCTCTTCTACTGTCCTCTTAGACCTAGCAAGGAGGAGTGGACCATACTATTCTCTTCTACTGTCCTCTT
>CABFVX010004965.1:46349-57029 GCA_902151425.1 Timema shepardi
CCCCCCCCCCCTTTCCCACACCCCTCCTTCATTCCCTCGATGTTAATATTCTCTCCAACCTAGCTTTGGTTTAATCAAATAACAATATTTACATGTTTAATTAAAAGGAAAAATAATGTAATTAGTTTGACGTAGTTTTTCATTTATCCCGTGATCAAAGGGAAATAATGTAAAATATTGTCACGACCACGAATTCATTTTTATTATTCGAGCCCTTTGGTTATTGGATGTTGTGTGTATATAAGAGTGTGTGTGTGTTTGCTAGCATTGAACTAAGTACTAATCCACTTCTTTTAGTTGCTTAAGTATATATTTAGCAAAATTAATAAACAAAATATAAATGAATAGACTTGAACTACAACTATAGGTATATACCTAAATGTTGACTGTCAGTTGTCAGCTGTGAGCTGTCAGTCAGCACCAAAGAAGCCATGGAACTACTGTAGTCAAGTTACCCCATCAACAACGTGACAGTGTGTTCCAGTGACTATCTGTGGGAGCTGGGTTCGAACCCGAATACTTTTATAAATACTATTATTCATCAATGATGTATATATATTGCCAGATTCAACATTACTGCTTTACATTCATTACGTCACATTGTGGCCAAAACTTTCATAATCTAAGTAAAGATGGGTGACCTGGTGGTCTAGGGGTTAAGGTGTCAGACTTCTGTGCTGGTGGCCGGGGTTCAATCCTCGGTCTCGGCACAGATTTATCTGATTACCAAACCCTTCCTTCACCTCTGACAAGACATCTTGTGAATGTGGGGAATGACAGGCCTCCACCGTGGTTCGGATTCCACGTTAAACTGTAGGTCCTCCATTTCATCTCACAATCACCCTACCATTACACATTAGCGTAAGTGCGTATAACCCGAACGGGTAGTAAGACGCGGTGCTAATAAAAATAATAATAATAATAATAATAATAATAAGTAAAGATGATGATGAGGCATAGTTTAAAGAAGTTTCACTGCTAAGTATTCGCCTGGATAGAGTAAAAGAAACAACACTAAGGGAAAGAGAGAGAACATATATAAGTTATTTCATGCGATCACTCCGGCTCTACACCCGATATCACCGCTGAGGTAATTGCAGGTCCTATGGAGGAAAGCTTTATCTTCGCTCTCTCTCCGTTAGCTGTTGCCAAATCTCCTTGTTTTCACACATTAGGTAAAGTGGTGTGCTGGGGTAAGATGGAGATACTGGCAACGATAGTAACCATGTAGATATCTCAAAGATGATATCTAGTGTAGCATGTTCGTCGTGTAGTACACCTAGTCTAAGCTTGAGCAGGTTGCATCGCGACATTGTTCAGGGGCAGCCCACAGAACCTTACAAAGTAACATGTGATGTTTTTGATTGGTAAGTGTCGCGTCTTACTGCCAGATCGGACTATCAGAATGAGAACAACTGATTGCTTGTGCGACTAAACTAACTTTAAATAAAATAATATATTATATTTTAACGGGTTGGTTAAAAAACTAGAACTGGTATATTGAACTTTTCCTAAATTGTTGGGCTTGGACAATGGTCTTATTTGTAAAATGACTAATTAATATGAGCCTTCAGTTTAAGGTAGAATGAAATTGCAGCAAGGGGGACTCAGGGATATTGCTGGAGATCGTGGGTAAAGCGAGATGAACGTGAATCAAAGGGCCTGCACTTCAAATCACTGTTCAGTCATTCTTTTGAGTTAATAAAAAGTTTTGCACAATATTTATCTAACCAAGATTTATTTCAACGGACCTTGTAGTGAATTTTTGTTACATGACAAATTTAACAAAAGGTTTAAATTATTTGTAAAATGTATTATTTCTACTCACATCCGTGGCCATACGGTCTAAGCCGTCCCTCTCGTATTATTTGTATTAACTATCGGTGTTTGAACCTCATACGGGTGTGTCACGTGTTATTTATCAATGTGGTGTCCTTAGTCATCTATTGACGCTAATGTAGGTGCATTTTCTCAAAGTTCCCTACTAAACACTACCCTTTAGAATAATCTGTATTAGCCTTGATTTTTAAAGTAGACTTCTAATATATATAGTTCTGACACCTTAGCTCAGTCGTTAGTGTGTCTGTCTACTAAGCTAAGGGTCCCGGGTTCGAGTCCCAAAGTGGCAGAAAAAATATATCATTGGTGGAATGGGTGTTTACCCTTTCACAGTGATAAATTAATGGCCAGGAACTGGATGTTGTGCCTGTTCTAGTCTTAAGTTAGCTTATCAAGCATATTAAGCTAAGACAGGCCTAGCAGGTCGAAAGGGGAAAATGTATAGCTTGAATAAAAAACTGACCCAGGCCACAGGTTGGAAACAGTAATGGATGTAAAAAAAAATATATATATAAAGAAGCAGATTAAAAAAGTGTAGTTAATATCAGTTTTATTGTAAAAAGGGAAGCTGATGTAAATCTACTCGAGGATATCTATAAAATCCTTTAAACTCCAGTATATATAAAAAGGGTAAATTTACATTTTTGACATTTTCCACCACTTAAACGCAATCACTAGGGGATAAAGCAACATAATACGAGGATTGTATAACATTTGAGGGGGGGGGGGGGGTTCGGGGGGGGNGAAAGCTTTTTTTTAAGGTTCAGTTTTAGCCATTGTTTGAAGCCCAAACACAAAATACATGTTTCTTCACTGAATGAAAAGCTTAACTTATTTTCACAAGAGTATATTTTTATTTTGTTTTAGTGGAGGCTTTGAAAGCTTTTACAAACTAAAATGAAAATCCACTGTTCATTTTTAACAACAACAAAAAACCGTTCGTTAATTAATGAAGTTTTCTTTGTTAACAAATATAAAATATTCGTTTTCCACTCATCTTGTTGAAATTTACTTAACTTTAAACAAAGAGAAGGAAATTGATAAAAACCTACATGAATGTGTATTGTAGGAAATCATTATTTTCACTAAATTAACGTAGCGCATAGAAACTCCCAAAATGTTGGTACTCACACATTTAATTTTTTTTTAAACTTTGATTTCCAGTTTTTATTAGATTAAGTGTTTTAAAAACTAATTACTTCCTTCGGCGTTTGGGCATGATTAAGGCTATTGTAATATATTGCAGAGTGTAGAGAGATACCCACACATTATGGGCCTATATTCAGTTACTAAAATATATGACCTTGGTGAAGTGCGCCAATAGTCGCCAAGGATGAGAATATTAAACTGGCTTATATAATAACCGTCAAATGCAGTACAGCCAATCAGAATCAAAACATGACCTCCTGAGAGACATAACAATTCACACACCAGTTACTGCATGTACGGCAAACTTTATATAGTATATTTTTCACATTTTTTTAAGACTTGAAACATTTTGAAATCTTTTAAATGTTTATATAATATGAAGGCAATGACAGAATTATTTTTAATTCTTAAATAATATTATGTCGGAGGGATTCCCGTAATCTTGGCTGGGGGTCCCCCATATTCCTGTGTTTCTTGATTCACAGCATCGAGTGTATATAGTAGGAATACGGTAAGAAGGTATTATCAAACAGTTACTAGATCTACTTTAATGTACAGATGTCAATTCCAAATGACGTCAAGATGATAATACTAATAATAACTATATAGTAATAAATACATTTCTCAAAGAGGTGACCTGGCGGTCTAGGGGTAAGGTGTCAGTCTTCTGTGCTGGCGGCCGGGGTTCAATCCTCGGTCCCGGCACAGATTTATCTGATTACCAAACCCTTCCTTCACCTCTGACAAAACATCTTGTGAATGTGGGGAATGCCAGGCCTCCACCATGGTTCGGATTCCACGTTAAACTGTAGGTCCTCCATTTCATCTCACAATCCCCCTACCATTACACATTAGCGTAAGTGCGTATAAACCGATCGGGTAGTGAGACGTGGTGCTAATAATAATAATAATAATAATAATAATAATAATAATAATAATAATAATAATAATAATAATACATTTCTCAATGTTGACAGCATGTTTATACCGCTATCTTGCTGTACTGAGGTTATTAATTGGATCCTTGTCCACGGCACCGAGTTTTGTGACACGATGACATTTGTTACCGGCTTTGTGACGCGATACCATATTTTACTATCGGATGTACAAAAGTACGTTGTCATATGATCGTGCGTGCTTCAGTCCTTGCCAAACAGTAAATATCTGTGTGTGTGTGAATTATCGACCAATGGTAGGCCTACTATAGGGATCTCGTTCATAGATTTAATAATAATAATATTTAGCACCGCGTCTTACTACCCGTTCGGGTTATACGCTTTAAGTACTAATTACTCTAATGGATTAGGAATTGGGAAGGTTGAATTAGAGGAAGTGAACCCGCATTTGCGTGGAGGGAGAGTGGAAAACCATTTAGGAAAAACCACCCCCAGTTCACCCGACCGAGATTCGAACCTCGATCTCTCCGTCCTCAGCAGTCGAGCTCAACACGACAAGCGCGTTAGCCAACTACGCCACAGAGGCGGGTCATAGGTTTAACAACTATCATATATGTTAATTTATTGACTGTATCTAAAACAATAACACGTCATGTTCTAAGAAATATATCCTTCCTCGGTAATATTAGAGCCCACACCGGTGGCATGTAGACTAAGGAGTAAGTCCCGCAAGATACTAGAATACCGGTAAGGGGAAGGATGGGGTTCGAATCCCTGGAAAGGTGTATTGAGGCTGTTTTTCCCAAATGGTTTTCCATTCATATTCCTCCCAATGCGGGTACATATTCTCTCAACTATACCTATCAGTGTGGGCTAGTGCGGCCGTATGGAAAATAAAACACCTGTTAGTTCTTGCTGTATGGGTGTTTTGCGGCCTAATCTTGAACTCGTGCACGAACATCGGCCCACTCCCTTGAGAGAGAGGTATGAGTTGCGTCCACCTAATTAGCCGTGTGCTTTCTATCATACTGTCTTAAATTTTGGATAGAAACTCTCATCGTCTCATGTCGACATATCACGTAATATCCAAACTTCCTCAGTTCTTGTCGTTCACAAGTTTTGACAAAAATTTAAGGTTTAGGTTAGGTTAAGTTAGGCTAGGTTAGTTCAACAGCCTAGACCACAATCCGTACGTGGCTCTAAAATTGTGGGTTTGCAATTCAACTGTCTCTTTAGAGGTAAACAACTCATGGGACCGCAACTCAACTGTCTCTTTGGAGGTAAACAACTCGTGGGACCGCAACTCAACTGTCTTATTAGAGGTAAACAGCTCGTGGGACCGCAACTAAACTGTCTCTTTAGAGGTAAACAGCTCGTGGGACCGCAACTCAACTGTCTATTTAGAAGTAAACAACTCGTAAGACCGCAACTCAACTGTCTCTTTAGAAGTAAACAACTCGTGGGACCACAACTCAACTGTCTCTTTAGAGGTAAACAACTCGTGGGACCACAACTCAACTGTCTCTTTAGAGGTAAACAGCTCGTGGGACCGCAACTCAACTGTCTCTTTAGAAGTAAACAACTCGTAAGACCGCAACTCAACTGTCTCTTTAGAGGTAAACAGCTCGTGGGACCACAACTCAACTGTCTCTTTAGAGGTAAACAACTCGTGGGACCACAACTCAACTGTTTCTTTAGAGGTAAACAGCTCGTGGGACCGCAACTCACCTACAGCCAGTTCTTGTGGGGTTTTTCCTCGACACTTTTCAAACCGAAAGTTCCCTGGATCTTCTACTGACTGGTGTAAGTATTGGCAGTGTTCCTATCAATCGACCAATCAATCAATCAATACGTTCGTTCATGTTATGTGATCTCTACGTATTTGTTCCCACGTGTGCACATATCTCGCTTTTATCCTCCATCTTGTGGTATCTTCACTTCACTTTAGAAGCCATTTACTTTCCACCGAGTCATTTCTTCTACCGCATCTCCCCTTTTTCTTATTTTCCCGAGCTTTCACTGGCCCGGAGTGGATGGGGAAACGTTACGAACATTCTTTGAGGACGAACCTCAACTGTTTCCGACACAGAGCATTGCTGTAGTTCTGGCGAAAATAATACTTACCGTTTCATACTGGAATTACGGTATAAAGGACCGTTTAGAAAATACAAGCATATCTTATACAGTCAACATTGATATAGATAGTATCCATCAACAGAGATATCTGCAGATCACATGACTGGACGTATAAAAATATATTCAAATTGTTTTAGTAACTTTTATAACTGCCAAAAAATTCATTTTTTCATAAGATACGAGTGTGCCTAGATGGAAACTGATTGTACTTAAAAAGTCATTATAAATCTACTTCATATTTCGAGTATTTTTTTTTAGTTGAGTTTTTTGTCACCACGTTTTACTACCCGTTCGGGTTACGCGTCCATGGACTAATTTCGCTAATCTGATGAGGAAGATCTAATTTAGAGGAAGTGTACACACATTTTAGTGAAGAGAGAGGGGAAAACCATCTAGGAAAAACTACCTTCTGTAAGCTCGACCTGGATTCGACCCCTAACCTCCACATCATGGAAGTCCAGTTTATTGCAAGAGTGACGCTTTAGACCATTTGACCACCGAATCAGGCAACTGTTTAGTAATATAAAACCAATCTTACATTTGGTCTGAAAGAGTTTGTTATTATTAGCACCGCGTCTTACTACCCGTTCGGGTTATACGTACTTACGCTAATGTGTAATGGTAGGGTGATTGTGAGATGAAATAGGTGATTGTGAGATGAAATGGAGGACCTACAGTTTAACGTGGAATCCGAACCACGGTGGAGGCCTGGCATTCCCCAGATTCACAAGCTGTCTTGTCAGAGGTGAAGGAAGGGTTTAATAATCAGATAAATCTGTGCCAGGACCGAGGATTGAACCCCGGCCGCCAGCACAGAAGTCTGACACCTTACCCCTAGACCACCCGGTCACCTACTAATGAGTTTGTTAATCAAGACAAGAGAAAACTTTTTCCATCCATTGCTAAAAGGTAGCTTAGTAACACATCGGATAGTGCGTGGATACTGAATAAGTGGATAAATTCAAGACCCAGTGGCCCGCTAAAGTATTTCGCCAATTAGATTCCTCCCGAACTTATTTCCCTCGAAAAACCATCACATTGTGTTAAAAGCAGGTCACAGGTGGACCCGGAATTGAAAAAACTCGTTTATGAGGCGATGCTGTGCAAAGTTTCAATGAATATTCAACTCCAACCCAGAGGTAAACTCAAGACCTCATAAGATGAAACTACCGGTCCGTATTGTACACCTCTACCCAGAAGAGAAGCTGCCAGATGCCCGCCCGCCCGCCCTTCCAAACCATTCTCACATCCTCGGTTCCTCTATTGCCTTCATATTCACCAGCCCAGTATAAAAATAGCTGCTATTCCAGTCTCTTTCCATTCCCTCACACAAACACACGCACGCTATCTGCTGACGTCATTTCCGTACACCATTTTTAGTCCCACTTCAAAAAATGGTATTCGTTCAGAGAGTGGGTCAGTTTTATCGTGCTGTTCTCCCTGTCTATGGGAACATTAATGTTTTATCTTGGTCGTAAAAAAGAGTCATTCAGTATTCACTGCTGGAACACGTTCTCCATTAGAAAGAATATATGCTCTACTAACATATACATCAAATCATCCCAACTCATGACTTTATTTTGAAAGGGATCTGTTTGAGGCTTCGTCAACATTTGGGAACTGTTGATTTTTTTTTATCGAGGGTCACGGGTTCGAATTAAATAACTCATTTTCTGCCTTCAGGATGAATTGCTGCTGTTTGCGTACAAACTCGTGTGTTTGCAGTTTGAATGGTTAAAAACCTTTCAGCTTTGTTTTCGAACAGATCTAAACAAGATTTCTAAATATTAATGTCACTATTACGATGATATTTACATTGTATATCACCTGGACATTGATAGTGACACGTCACTATCACGACGATTAAGTCTGTCAATAACTACCTCCAGATATACAGGTACCTTGTTTGATCCCCAGTGAGGGTCAAATTGGTAATTTGAGGATGTTTCCATCTATTGCGTGTGTACAGCATCCGCGCTCTACTTGCGGTCAAACCTACGGGAAAGAGAAGAGTAAGGAAGAATTTGGATGAAACGTATCTTCAATTGCGAGGAGGGAGAGTGATAAACATTTTTTTTAATACTTCACCACATTTGACTGGGATTCGAATCCAAATTCCTCGTAATTGGCAAACAAGTCTGACGCCTATGTCCGCACGCCACCAGTGCCTGAGTTACATGTAATTCAACAGCTTTGCCGCTGGTACAAAATGTGACGTCACAATGGGACGAGATCACCTCTTCTCAGCGACCAGAGTATACGACCAATCCGCCGTCCCGTGAATTACTGTTAATAATCTGACTAAACAAAGGAGACGAATTGAAGTAATTAGTTCTTGCGGTAAGTTACTAATTATTAAGCGGTCTCTGTTGGAATCAAATCGGTAAATGGACCACGGTTGTTAGGGATTTGTTTATCAGGGCGACTCTTAATAATCTCCAAGAACAGGATCGATGTGAGGTAAACAAGACCAGTCGCGTCCAACGAACTTGGCGATGTTCTGAGGTAAACAAGACCAGTCGCGTCCAATGAACTTGGCGATAGTTCGCCTCGCATTGCTCGTGGTTTTATGAATGACAGCAAATTGTGACCAGTTGTGTGCAACACTTCCTCTGAATGCAGCCATCCTCATCCCTAGCACATTGGTGTTTAGCTCGGACGGGTAGTAAGATGCAGTGCTTGAAACACGGCTAGTCGTAATTCTAATACACTGGTTAGTAGGCCGGGAGAATAGCTCTTGATGGCACTGATACATTTGAGGTTCAACTCGCTTCACTTCTAGACCAATGAGACCGTTAGATCAGGCAGTCGTGTAGTTTTCACGAGAAATGACATGACCATACTCTAGAACAGCGGTTCCCAACGTGGGGTAAGTGTACCCACAGTGGTACGTTCCAGACGTTCGGGGGTACAAGAAAATATTTGAATAAAATGGCGAGACCAAATGCCAAGACCAAAGATCAGTAAAAAGTTATTAAATTGAATCGACGATATGGTGAGGGGTTGTGCGGGTTTTCTTCTATATTTGACCTTGGGAAAATGATTTCAAATTCAAACAGAAAATAGTTTTAATAATTATTAGTAAATAAATAAACTAAATGTGTCAGTTTGTATGGTAACGTTTGCTTTTTGAATGTAGAAATATATTCACTCTTTATTCAGCTTATTGTCACGTTTTTTTTTAAATCCCATTACTAGCCCATTTATTTTCAGTTGCAACAAATAAATCAGGAATTACTACAAATGTAGTAATTAAACATTTTGTTTAAAAATTAAGGGCACAATTTATGTAAATGGGCTGCCAAAGGGTACGCCGCTGTTCTAGAAGATACAGGATCTGTAGCTTGCAGCTTTATAAACTGACACTACGAGCCAAAAATGTCCTCTGCCAATCCCAGTCCACTTTCTGGCGAGTGGGTTTGTGACGTCTGGCCCCTTAGCTCAGTATGTAGCGTGTTTGCCTACTGAGATAAGGGTCTTGGGTTCGATTCTCCCCTCCAAGGTGATGAATTTACGGCTGGCTGGGGGGCAAGGTGTTGTGTCTATTGTAGATTTAAGTTAGTTTGTAAACCATGTGCTGATATCACCAGTCTGTTCATAAAATGCATTTTAGGCACCTATAATAATAATAATAATAAGAAGAAGAAGAATATGTAAGAAAGTGGGTATGGTAGCTTCTAGAACTTACAGAAGCTAAGTAGCTGGGTCCAAGCAGTCTAGAACGTTAGACTCACATTGTACTTAGTTGTTAGAGCCTGGCTGGGTTTTAACACAATTCATTCCCGTAGATGCGGGTGCATTTAAACTAACTTTCCCTCTTCATCCTGATCAACATTGGTTGTTGCAAAGACACAAACAACTTGTATTCTTTGTTTGTTCCATAAGCTTTACGGATTTTTAATATAGTTTTAAAATTTGTAGCCCTTATAATCATAACCAAGCAAGCAGATTTGATTTAAATATTTGTCAAATAAAACATATGATAATGATCCATTGCAATATTTCTAACTTTCTGGAATGTTTGATATGGAATTATTTTTACCTGATCTAGATACAAGCAGAGTTTTATACTTAATCCGAGTATTGAACAGTGAAAATATCAACTGATAACGATATTGAAGTAGAATGGGATAAACTCGATTGAATAATTTGTTATTCAGTTAGAGAATAATGTTAAAATTCTGGTTTATATACTCAATCAACGACACAAATGTAGAGAATTCCCTCACATCGTTGAATATTAATTATAGCTTGATGAATTATTCAAGTAGATAATGTTACACTTTATTAAAGGCTTCAATTCTAAAATGCATATATATATATGCATATGCATTTAAAAAAATATATATATGCATATGCATTTAAAAAATATATATATATAAATATATAGGATGAGGCATTTAAGTTAGTTAAGACACCAGAATATCAAAATATCCCAAGAATAAAGCATTTTGGAAAAAATTAGAAAAAATTGTACCGAACAAAAGTGTTTTCGTTTTTTCAAGGAGAAAGAGAATAGCACAAATTATTTTTTGATTTTGTGGACGTCTTCAAGGTTATTTCAAGGTCAGCTTGTTTTTAAAACTTATATTTTTAACGGGATTTTACTAAACATAAAAAAAACGTTGACCTGAAACTTTAATTTTATTCGACATCATTT
>CABFVX010004966.1:0-14023 GCA_902151425.1 Timema shepardi
ACCTGCCTCAGTTAAGAGTTATCCGGGAGGTGAGAGCTGTATAACCTGCCTCAGTTAAGAGTTATCCGGGAGGTGAGAGCTGTATAGCCTGCCTCAGTTAAGTGATCTTCGTGGAGTGAGACGTGCTGGGCTCCTAATGCTAAGCGGGCAGTTATTTTATTCCAAGCAGTGTCTTAGAAGAAACTAGGGTTGGTGCTAAGATTTATTTGAGTTAGATTAACTTGTAAGGTAATACGCATAAAGCCTACGTCAAATATTTAAAACAAATACCACAAGAAGATACAATTAAAAAAACGTAGCCGAGACAAGAAATTAATATTAATTCCCATCTATCTCAGAAAAATATCCTCTCTCTCTATTTGTTTCAAGCTCGAAGTTTAATTTAAATAATTTGCCTCTTTACAGTAAATGTGACTATGCCTAATGTAGTTTTTGTTGCTAAATATTTTTATTGTTGTTTATCATTTACATAGATCATGAATATATCAACACTTGACCCTTAGTATTTACAGAAATACATATTGTCATCACAATAAATTAGATTTGTTTAAAACCAAAACTAGACATTCGTAAGTAAATAATATTTTTCTATAAATAATTAAAAACTGTTCTAATAAGCTAGGTATATTTTAAGGTATTACCATAAGTGTAGCCTATAGAGCTAGGTTTTTATTTTTCATTTTTAACAGTTTGTAAATACCCTGATTTGTGGAGACCCTGGGTCATTGTCTACTGTCACCCTCCCTTATATCCGGGCCTAGGTGACTATCACACCTCCATGCCTTTTGGCGCGCCATGGGGGTTGGAATCATAGCGACCCTTCTGGCATCCCTTATGATTTAAGTCGTGGGAATGAGTTTTGCTACTGCCCTTTTAGAGGGGTCAACCAATCAGAATTTACCAAAACAAAATTTATCTTTACCAAGAATATTCTCGTTTCACCCGCTTCAATGGACGAACGGTCTAGGTCGTCAATCTTGAGCTAGACTGGCCTGCTGAAGACGAGGAAATCAAATTTATTTTTAAGGGGGCGTGTGAGTCCTTTAAATTTAGAAAGTTTAATGATAAATGTGTCTTATGTTTCATAATAGCCTAGATATTTAAAAATAACAAATAAAAATAATAATTATTAATGATACTTTGGGGTAGCGATTAGATACCTAACTCCCAAAAATAAAAACATTCTTGTCACTGCTTAATATAGGCAAACAAACATTTCTGGAATGAATGAATAACCACGTCACTCAAATAAAGCTGCTACGTGCTCAAGATTCGACGAACGTGTTAGGGCAATACCAAAATACACCGCTCTCGCTAACTTCAATTAGTAACATCAGCGCGTCCCTCTGTTTCAATTATAAATACCTACTTCACGGTTTGATTGGCTAAATGAGGTCGGCATTGTAACTAAGCCAACTGGTATCGACTCAGTAATGGAGGTCATGAATAGCTGGGTGAACTTCTGACCCTGATACTTTGATGGTGATAATGTGAGGGGAGTTGTTTGCCTGGTTTATTTGCTTGCAAATAGCTATAATAAGCTTTTATGTACAATCAAACGTCTCACAAAGCTTCATTAAAATAAAATACATTTATTTATATGCATAGGTTGGTCTATTTGATAGTTTTTGACTTCACAGCTTTATTTATTTTTTCAAATTTACTTAAGTACTATTGGGGCTGTGTTAGAGTAGTTTTTATCAAATACAATTTTGTTAATCAAATGAGAGTATGCACTCGAACAGTCTCTTTAAACATATTATAGCATATTATAGATGATTTCCTAGCTAAACGCCATATTCTAAATTTGTGAAACTTATATCTGCCATGAACATAGCAGTCGGTATTTGATGACACTTTTTAAATGAAGAGAAAGTTATTAATAAATTTCAGGATACCCTCAACAGATATTCAAGAACTGTTTAAATCAAGATGTGGAGAAAATTAAACTGTAGGTTTCTACTTGATAAATATTTGATTTCTTTTGCCGAAAAAAAGTTTTGATATAAAAGCTGTAAAAATTCCGAGATTTTCTCACGTCCTCTATATTCACCTTAAGGTAAGATGAAGAAAGCATACTTTATTTTGTGTAACAAAACACATTTTTAGCACAAATAAATAAATAATGCTTCAATAGATACGTTTAATTGAATTTTGTACATGTAATAATCTTCTTTTTAATTTCTCGCTATCTTACGGGTAGAGAAAGTATATTGATGGTAAAAAAAAAATCGAATTCGAGATTTTGATGAATCTTAACGTTCACGAAAAAGTTGTTTTGAATTTCCTTTTCTTCTGTCTGTCTGTCTCTCTGTACCTCCGTCTAGTAGAGCCTAAACTATTTTACCGATTGGGATAAAACTTGGTATATAGGGTTTTCATAGGTTTACCCCGAGGAATTTTTGGAATTGGATATCCAACCTTAAAATTAAGGATAGTTTCCCTAAGTGGGGAAAGAGAAAAAAATAGATTTTATCAAAATTGGCTTCACAGATTTTGACTAAATTTCATTTCTAAGCTTTGATCAATATTACAAACCAAATGGCTACTCTCAACTTTTCGCCAAAATGACTTTAATGGTTCCGGTCTGATGCGTAAACTCTAAGTTTTAATTTTATCTCTGTAAATCTTTGAGATATGAAACTACCTAGTATCGCATACATGTGGATATATTTATAATAAACATCTTTTACTTGAAATGTATTTTTATAAAACAAAAATTTTCAAGCTATACACATATATATATATTTCATTTAATTTTGCCAACACTTTAAAGGTAAAGTATTACGACCGTAAAAAAAAATCCATCCCGAGATGTTGATGGATGTCGACGTTTCATGACCTCTCAAACCCTAAAAAGTTGTTTTTGCAACTCCATCCGCCTAACCCTAAATTATTATTATTATTATTATTATTATTATTATTATTATTAGCACCGCGTCTTACTACCCGTTCGGGTTATACGCACTTACGCTAATGTGTAGCCTAATGGTAGGGTGATTGTGAGATGAAATGGAGGACCTACAGTTTAACGTGGAATCCGAACCACGGTGGAGGCCTGGCTTTCCCCACATTCACAAGATGTCTTGTCAGAGGTGAAGGAAGAGTTTGGTAATCGGATAAATCTGTGCCGGGACCTGGGATTGAACCCCGGCCGCCAGCTCAGAAGTCTGACACCTTACCCCTAGACCACCAGGTCACCCCTAACCCTAAAATTAATAGCAGTTTACTAAACGGTGAAAAAAGAAAAAAAATACATTTTCTTAAAATTGGCTTGAACGATTCTACAGTATCTCTCTCATTTTAGACTCAATAGTCAATAATTACCTATTTAATAGGTCAAAGTTCATAAAAGAGAAATTTAATATAAATGCAATTACCATAAGATATACCCTAGTATAATGACGAAAATTTTAACTGAAAGTCGAAATTTTAATATGAGGTGTTGACCCTTGGGGACCCAATATTGATATTTTGTATCGATCCAAATATAAAAATGAAGAAGTTAATTCTTTAAAAATAAAATTATGAAATTTAAAACCACGAATAAAATATGTTTTACGTATGTCAAGCACAATTTGCACTCGGGTTTGCTTGTGTATATTATATTACGTATTTTGAGTAAATATCTCTATTTTTAAACACTAGAGTGAGAAATTCCGTGTGGAGTTCCGTACCATTTATTTTGTGTTTGTTGTTTATGTGAGTGAATATATCCACACATCAGAATATGTCTACATTTCCCATATGAATGTTTGTTTTTGCCTCTTCGTAAGTTTCGCATCCGGTTATCGGCAAGAATGGTTACTGTTCTTTTTGCTTGATATTCGCGAACCCGTAAAGAATACAAGGAGGATGGAGATGGGGTGGATTTGTGGGCGAAGTGTGCCGTATCTTTAAAAAAAACACGAACCCTTAAATCCGCCCCCATTTGCCCGAACATACATGGCAGCTAGTGCCAACAAACTCCGGCGTGAAAAATAGACGCAGGAAATACCTATACTTGGGTAAAATACTTGGAAGGGGCGAAAAAATTAAGATGAATAGCTTTTTGAAATGTCCCCCCTCTCTGTCTATCTTTTTTTTTGTGAAAATATCTAGCGCGAGCTATGTTTATTCCTGGGATCAAGAATTGATTGCGTGTATGACATCTTAAAAGATGAAGGCAATTTATTTTTATTCTTTCTAAAAGGGATTTAAAGTAAACAAATATGTTTATATTAATATTAAAACCAACATTTAAAGTACTCTACACATATATGAGTTCATTGATTAATCCAATAAATATGCTGAAACGTTTTTAAAATACGTGCTTCGATAAAAACCCTCTTTTTCAAAGTGTTGTTGGAAACTGCACGCTAAACCATTTCATACTGTAAGCTATATTTGTTACACAATGTTGGGCCAAATATTTATATTTTCTTTTGGTAGAAACATTATTTTTCAATTGAGCGAATAAAATGTTTCCAAACACACACACATAAAAAACGTAAAATACCCCTTAAGCTTTTTTTTTATCGAAGCATACAGTAAAGAGTAAGTTGTATTCCCTATTCTTTTCTTCGCCTTATGTTTCTCTATGGATTCTACCCTTCTTTCGAACATCATTTGGGGTTGATTCTCTGTATTGTATTTAGGTAGAAGCCTTGTGGGCGATATGACAGAAATAATTCTTCCGTCTCATCTTTATCAGGGAAATTCGCCTTTAATTAAAGTGAAACTGCGTTCTCTTGATGAAGAATGTAATTGAAGCATAATTATTCAAATGATGAATTAACTTGTTTAAATTGAAAGGTAGTAAAAAAAATTAGCTTCACTACAAGTGGCAGAATTATTTGTCAGTGAGCACATCTCTGGACCACCTTGAAGACCCATCTATATGGATAGATGGTTTTACCACCGATGGGGTTGTACCGTAGCTACAGACTGACCCGTCACCAACAACTGTTTTCAACTTACCCTTTTAACAGAAAAGTCGAAGTCTCGTTCAAGATCAACTATTACGCAACAGAAAGACTTTGGTGTACGTACTGAAAGAAAACTGTGAAGTGAAAGTCAGCCATCCTCACCCCTTCTCTGAACTAAGACAATCGTCCAACGCGCGCATGCGCGAGAGTGCAGTTCTAAATAACTGTATCAGTGGGCCAGAAGTCCGTTGCTACCCCCCCACCGCCCGTTGCTATGCGAGTGTCGACTGTGCTGTAAATGTGTAGCGCCTTGTGATTGGACGTCTATGACGGCATTATGATGTAACTCTTTCCTTCCTAAATTTCCCCGCTGGGCAGAATCGAATATAAGCTTGTGTCTGATCGTAAACATTACTCTTTGATGCCGATTAGGAATAAGCAT
This sequence comes from Timema shepardi, assembly GCA_902151425.1. NCBI lineage: Eukaryota > Metazoa > Arthropoda > Insecta > Phasmatodea > Timematidae > Timema > Timema shepardi. Next base: position 5,350 of record CABFVX010004966.1, read on the forward strand.
AACTTGGGCAGATAGTAGGCCCCTAGGACCGTCTTATAAAATGTAAGCTATAGTTATTGACAGGAATTAATCGCCGACCATGGACATTGCGTATGTTAGGTTGAGGTTCGAATTCTGGAGGAATTTTAGTTTGTTTAATGTAAATTAGGGAAAGTAATCTTCGACCATGAACTGTGCATATTACAGGTCATGGTGCGAAGCTTGGAGAAGTTTACCAGATTAAGTGTTAACTAGGGAGATTGTTCTCGAACCATAAAGATGGTAAAATTGAGGTCAGGGTTTAACTCTTGGAGAAATTTGGCAAGTTCGTTTCTTAACAAGAATATTTAACTTTGACTTTAAACATAGTAACACTTAGGTTTTGGGTCTAGTCCCGGTGGATATTAAAGGGAAACTTGACTTTAACCTTTAGCCTTTGGATTCAGGTCAGGGTTCGAATCATGGTCGTAACAAATTAATGTATCTGTATTATTGGTTAGTGTTAGGGTATTTGTAATGTTTACTGTCTGATGTATTTATCTCATTTAGGTTAGTTTATTAGTTCACGGTAAATGTTAACATTAGATTATTTGTATTGTTTTCAGTCAGATGTTTCCAAAGTTATATTTTATTACTACGAGGTTCAAGACCCATTAAATGTTAGTTTCATGGGAAATATTAACTTGCGGTTTTAAAGACTTGATAGTTTCAAGGGATGATTTATTATTTGTAAACCTTTATATTTTTTTTATTAGAGACAATTTCACTTTATCACCTTGGATTATTATATCCTATTTGTATCTTTATTTATAATGAGAGTTACTTTATTATTTATACATTGGCATTTATATATATATATATATATATATCAAAGTTCGATATCCAACATTGTACTAATTATCCTACGCTGAGTATTATGAAAATAAACGAGCCCTTGGGCAGTATATGTAAACCTTTGTTAGTTCTTGTCTGATCTCAGACTACCCTTTGGTTAGGTCCATTAGACTTAGCCTTAGCTTTTCTGGTTAGACAAGAGGCGAAGCAGGATGACATGACCTCTCTGTGATTACCCCTTTTTTTGTAATTTAAAACCGCGCTCTCTGTGGCGACTAGTTGAACTTAGATTATGGGACTAAGGGACCTTAGGTTATGGGACTAAGGGAGGTAGCCATAGAGGGCTAAGGACGGTTGAGGGTTTTCAAATCTCTCTCTCTCTAGGTGATTTTGGAGGATATCCTTAAAATTCAACCTCCTAATCTTATTACATTAGATTATAGCTACTAGCCAGAATACTATCTTTAAATGTAGAGCCTACTTATAATGAAAAAATGCATCTGCTTGGACATAAAATTTATACCTAGAGTGTTAAAAACTTTATTAAAGTTATTAAAATAATACACCTATGTTATTTTTGGTTTGGAGGCTATATCCAAACAGGTAGATTATAGTTTTTGCAAAACTGGCACATTTGGTCCTGACCTGTTTACTTACCAGCCTAAAACGTGAAAAGAGCTGTAATATTTAAAATAATATACCATTTGAAAATATATACAAGGAGCTAACCAATTTATTGAATTTGAGGATTACATTTTCCATTACTTAGGACTTAATTTTAATAAATCTATAGAATTATATTCTAATAGCTGTAAAATTTAGGCATATATATATATTCTGGAATATTGTCTAAATTAATCTTATTTTGTTTGTTTTTATAGAATTGTATTGCATTATTAAAACTGCCCTACACTTGATTATCTCACATTGCATGTTTCCACGGGGATGTTAGATTATGTTTGCGGTTTTGAATTTTCTAGAGGAATTAATATAAAATATATTCACATTTTCAATATATCATAATATGAAATTAGCTTCATTTATATGGTATTATTTTCTTAAAGTAACTTAAGTTTCGAATTATTAACATTTTCTCTAAAGCTTCATTTGACTTCTTTGTGTATAAAATATAGAAAAGTTTAATTATTAAAGCGTAGCCAGTCTTATTAATGACAATATTGCTCCATCAATTGGCAATTACCAATGGTCCGAAAATCTGTTTTAAATTATAAACTTTACAAGTCAGTTGTATTTTCTATTAAATAGCTTTTTTTATGATTTATATATCAATTATAAAACAGTTCTTAGTGTTTATATAGTAATTGTTTATTGTTGTGATTTAGTTGATATAAAATCTTAGCATATTCTTGTTTTTTAAATTTCAAGAATAAAATAAACATGCTTCTAATAACAGATGATGTAAGTATCCCCTATAATTTATTTTATAACTGAGAGTGACACCAATGTTCATTTTTTTTAGTAACAATAAAATACACTAATGTATAAGAGAAAATTGTAGAAAAATAAAAATTTTCATCAAAAGAATCAGTTTTATCAATTACTACTGAAAGTACCAAGGGAAATCGTGTTTGAGTCACACTGAGATATTATTTAAGATAATATTAATCGTGATAGAATATGATACGTTCGGAGCTGATTAAAATTATAAGGTCTGCGGCATGTGTTTTGGTAATTGAATAAAACATGATAGTCCCCCTGAATCTCTTGAGTTAAGATAATTTAACGCATTGATATCCGACCAAGTGATTGTTAACTTTGCCATGTTAATTGCGATTAACCTCAAAACAATGCGGTTTGAAATTCCAAGCCAGTTTGAATTTGGTGGTTGTAACACGGAATTTAATAGTTAATCTGTGCATCAATCCCGTATAGTAAATAGTTGTGATATCCCGAGAACTACTCGCAATCTGACCGAACTAACAGTTATGTTGCTTAAAATCGTATTGATATTTATGGGTATTGTAACGTTATTGGCCACCCTACCATGTATTTCTCTATATTTCTCTACTTTTTTTGAATAGTTTCCAATTTATTTTCGTGTGAAACTAAACACTTCAAAGTTCAGCCGCTGTATTGCCAGCCTCACAAAAAAAAAAACTATTTACATCGATTTAATAAAATAAAAGGATGTAAGGAACAACGTATAACATGGTTTTAAATAATTTAAATAAGGAATTTTGACTTAAGGAAGAACACTTAACTTTTATTAAACATATTAATTTTCCTTCTAAGAAGTTTGTTGACTCTCATTTATGTTTCAATGTCGGCCATGCTTAATTTCAACGCATGCGCAGATCTGTCAAACAAGTGAGTGGTGGGTATCGTGATTGTAAAAGAAGAAAAAAGAATAAACAAGGCAAGATGTCAATAACTCCAAACTAGCGCGCTTTTCAATGTTGACAGATAGAAATAATCATTTAATTCTTCAAGAAAACATTTTTCACATTCATTGGCATACAGTTCATTATTTATATAAACCTGAATTGTATTTGATTTTTATCTCTAGTCCATAGCCAACATTTTATCTTTTGTGTTAATATATTAGTTTTCTCTTTGGACTTGGAAGTAAAGAATAGAACATTTTTAAATTTGATTTTTGAAGACTTTCTGTAGGAGACTGGCTCTTCTTCCTCGGTGTTGGTCTAACATGGAACAAAATCTGTGGAGCTCTTAATTTAATTTATTTTTAAAGTGAATTAATGGTTGTTAAGTAAAATACAAGTAGCAAATGGAATTCTAAGTGTATGTCCAAGAACTAGACTGTTTATTTTTGTTTAGATTGTGGAAGAATTAGCATTACTAAAGTGAAACAAATTTCTGAAGTTGGTGTTGTTTCAATATGGACTAGTTCATTGGTGAGGTCAAGCCAACTCTTCAACTCTAAATTTATATATATTTATTTAAATTAAAAATCAGAATTCATGTCAAAACTTTCAGAAAGATTATCTAATTCAGAGAATAAATTAACATTTTATTTTATATCTAAATATTGATTTTTTTTCTCTTCTTCTTTTTTAACACTTTAGAAAACATTCTAAATTGATTGTTTACTTTAGTATATTGCTCAATCTCTGTTATTAAACTGATTACACATTTACATCATATTCGTCTATTTAACCTTTAACATTCAATTTATTTCTTATTGTAGTCTTTGTTATTATAACATTCTTCTTTTTTGTTTCAACAAAACTATTTTATTTTGTCAAATTAGAATTATAACTATCCGGAATTCCATAGTAAGGATTGGGATGTGGTAAAAAAGGAAATAATAAATCCACAAAAAATCCAATAATGGTTATTTTATAAATTTATTTCTATTTTAGTCAAAATTAGTACATTTGTTTTTTAACAATTTATTTTAATTTTAAATTGTTCATGTTTAATTTTAAGTATTCTCCAGTGGTCTCGAGGGTTGAAAGTCATCGTGCCACTGTCTGAATTAGCCGAGGTAAATGTTTTTTTTTTCTTTTTGATTATTTATCTCCTAGATCCTAGGAGTGGCGCCCAACAAAAATCTCTAGATTAACTATTGTTATGTAAACAAGATTCGGAAGACACTGATACTAGACACAAAAAATTATAATTTATATAATACATTTTTTTAAATAAAATTACCATGGTATAGAGTAACAATTTCATCAATATTTTCATTTGAAAATGTATTGGAAATCTAGACTGTGTAATGTAATACGTAACATATTTTATCTTGCATAAACACAATACACTCATATTGTAAATAAGGATTTTTACTTAAAAAATTATTAAACAAAATAGGATTTAATGACCTACATTGAACTTTTAATTTTGTATATATAAAATACGAAATTTTATATATTCTTATAAATATTAATAGTAAAATTTTATTAAACGAAAAATGTATGATTGTTGATGGTGTGGGTGTAATGTGGATTACTTAAACTCTACATTTCTATTTATTGCTCTATGCATTCCCATTAAAATATTTGCGCAAATCTGAATCATTTACTTATTTGATATTCAAGGGGTTTTATAATCTTAAAATTTGATAGTATCCTACAGTTCACCTACTTCAAACACTAAAAATCGCTAAATTCCATTAAATATGTTAAAACTAAAATATGATTACAATGTATGTATTGTATTTTTTAAATTTTTAAATCCATATCATTTTGTATTAAATTTTTTTTATTTATTTAGCACCGCGTCTTACTACCCGTTCGGGTTATACGCTTTTTAAGTACTAATTACTCTAATGGATTAGGAATTGGGAAGGTTTAATTAGAGTAAGTGAACCCGCATTTGCGTGGAGGGAGAGTGGAAAACCATTTAGGAAACCCCCCACCCCCAGTTCACCCGACCGAGATTCGAACCTCGAATTCCCCGTCCTCAGCAGTCGAGCTCAACACGACAAGCGCGTTAGCCAACTACGCCACCGAGGCGGGTTGTATTAAAATAAAAATATAAATTGTATCCAATACGGCGTAGCTTATAATATAGTGCCATAGTTTAATCCATTGTTTCACGAATGGTGTGCCGCGGCAGCGAATTAGGTGTGACCTCCAGCCACAACCCAGAGCATCACACATCGTTGTTAGATAAGAACACGAATGAAGCTGGTACGAGTGACAATTGTGCGTCATCCGCATTTCTTACCAACTCGTACTTACTAAATACATTAAATACATTTGACAAAATCAAAAGCTTTCACGAGAAGCTAGAATTATGGTTTGCCCAAATTATTATTGGTTTTAACGAAATGTTTACAAATGGGAAAGAAGCGGTCACAGAAAAATAACTTCAACCTTTGATGTTGAAACATTTTGAGTAACTTCAGGAAAAGATTGTTCTATATTTTCCTAATTCTGATTTATCGTACAACTGGTGGACTGGGTGAATAATTAATTTTCTGGTGCCGTGGTGCGTACCCAAAAACTAAAACAGTGTGCCACAATAAATTTAGGCTTATTAAGTGTACTGTTCACTTAAAAAGTTTACGAAAGATTGGTATAATCCACAAGGTATGACGTCAGGCTAAACGGAATGTACTAAATGAACTGTCAACTACGCATTTCTAACTATGATTAAAAAAAACCTAGCTGTAAAGTTTTTCATAAATAATGAATTTCAGAAAATTGAATATATTTGTTTCGCTTACGAACATATAAGCCCTAAAATTATTTTACGTAAGTACCCTGTAGAGCGACATACCTATTATATATACATTAACCTTTCCTTTATATTTACTATAAATTTGTCTATCTAAACCTAACAAAATTGTTGATTTAACCATATTTGAAACATATTGTTTGAATTATAAGCCCAATTGCTTGATTGATAACATATAATAAAATAAAAGCTTAAGCTTACCAAATGTAAACACTGATTACTAGTTAATTTAAGTGATTAAATATAGTGTATCCCTTATTAAAATTTACTGCTTCAGGTCTATATTTCTAGTGCTTGAATCCATTTTCGGGTAGTCTAGTATATCACTCAACTTGATATAGAGTCCCTATACTTTGCAATAGCATTGAATCAGGCTGGAGATTATCGCCCATGTACTTGTACGTTGCTTATCCCAAGTCTGACACCAATTTATTGCATCTTTGTCTACAATAGTTTAGGACTCGTGGCGCTACTGCATTGTGGTAACTGGTGTAATTAATGGCTTTTCTGTTCCCTGACTCTAGGAGGCCATTGTGTCTAAGTGGCCAACATAAGCTTAAGTTGTTGAATGGTAGAGAAGAAAGGATTTAGCATTCAACAGCTTAGCAAACGGTGTTAAGTTAATTTTTAAATAGTGAAAGCTGTAATTAAGACTACATACAATTAACGCTATTAGTTTTATTCGTGCTATAAGAGCACTTAAAATATTGGATATACTATACACTCCTTTTTTTTATTATCTAGGAATATGACTTACTAATGAGTGTATTCTATAAGTTGAAAAATGACAACTGAACATGCGAATCGAATCCGGGACCTTTTAGAGAATATATTTAGATGCGGCTATACAAATATAGTAGTGTGTCTCTTTATTTAATCATAATAGGCGCATTCGTTCATTTATCATTGTGCGTTTGGCAGCATGAGGCCTTACCGAATCGAAGGTGGCTGCGTTATCTGATAGCTCGTGATCTTAGTTGACTGCTCATTTGTAGCTGACGATTTATGCGAGTATATCACAGACTCTCTCTCTTAAAATATGAGTGAAGAATGACCCTGGGCGCGGGACGATTCTTGAATAGCTCAGTAGCATTGGCGTATTCAACCAAAGGTCCCAGTGTCATTTTTCAATTTAGAGAAAATTATATTTAGATGCACCTATAACCGTAATTATGAAATGTAATAAATTTTATATTTAGTTCATCATTACTATTGAATGTTTTTTTTATTATTTATAAAACAAAAAGTCAACGTTGGGTAAATTATGTATGTTAATAAGTGGGTTTTGACTAAAACTGCTACTTACAATCCACTTAAACTAGTTTACGATATATTGTATTAACATTACTTCAACTATCATACATTAACATAGTTAAATGACCCGCCTCGGTGGCGTAGTTGGCTAAAGCGCTTGTCGGGTAGAGCCCGACTGCTGAGGACGGGGAGATCGAGGTTCGAATCTCGGTCGGGTGAACTGGGGGTGGTTTTTCCTAAATGGTTTTCCACTCTTCCTCCACGCAAATGTGGGTTCACTTCCTCTAATTAAACCTTCTCAATTCCTAATTCATTAACGTAATTAGTACTTAAAGCGTATAACCCGAAAGGGTAGTAAGACGCGGTGCTAAATAATAATAAATAATAATAAACATATCTAATGTTTATCTACGTAACTAAAGTAGTTCCATTTTGTCAATGATAAATGTGGTTAAAGTAATTTAGTTAACATTACAGAGCTACACACTTGGAACGACTTGTTTTTATATAGTTCATCCAGTTGAAGGAATATAGTTCATCCAGTTGAAGGAAGCTAATTTTAATCACTCTTATCCAGTGGTGACTCCTCGGTTGAATCAAGTCATATTCATCGATACACACATATACTTATACATAGGTGTATCTAGCAATGTATACGGTTTTATTCTAGATTCAAAATATATTACATGACAAACAAACAACGTGAGTTTGTTTATTAAACGCATTATAAGCGTTTTAGTAAAGTGTTTATATAATGTCCCCTTGCTTTATTGACCTTCCCTCCCCGGCATTAAACTAAACTAAACTAAACTAAACTAAACCAAACCATTCATTACACATTAAATATTGCTAGCGTGGTTAAGTAATTACAGTGGTTGACCTCAAGTACAGGACAGTAGTTCAATTCAAGATAGTACTGACAAACATATTTACTGTTTGTATACGTGGTCATCCTGTAGTTTAAATTACAAATATATAGGTATGCGTGTACATTATTAAGGTGAGTTTGCCTAGGTCATGTGCTAACATACTCTGTGTGTTTAGAAAGTAAACAATAAGTAATACAGTAAAACACATAAAATTATATTAAAAGCATTATCTAATTTTATATACGATGAAAATTGGTGCCTCTAAGCTCGTGGTAAAACAAGTGGCTATGTCAAGGATATTTTTTTCTCTTCATTTTGTTCCTTACTCCTGGAACGGCAAACTCCTAGGTTCACCTTATCGTGGAAAACTCGACCTTATAAAGAGAACTACTAGTTTGGTCTATCCCGGAGTAAAACGTGTTTATGGAAGGACATGAACAATCGCAGTGAAACTGACAGTGAAGTTTAAAACTTTTACCCTTGGTTGTAACCAAGTCTACAACAAGAACATCTTCTTGTTTCTCCTCGCCCGGGGCATCCTGACCTCCTAGAGACAACCCCCCCCCCCCCCC